>BQNB010107341.1:2028-23191 GCA_026074375.1 Tanacetum coccineum | reverse complement strand
GATATCTAAGAAACCAGTGCCAGAATGGTTTCACAAAAGACGAGCTACATCAAATGGCGTCTGCTGAAAATAACACTTCAGGCCCCGTTCCTCAATGTTCAAATGACGTCTGTTCACATTAGTTCAGGCCTCGTTCTTCATCAAATGACTTCTGCTCATAACTGTTTAGAACTCGGAATTTACGACCACAGCAATGAACCGTCAAGTTCAAAGCTGGTTCCAAAAGTTGTTCCTCTAGCAGTCAAGATAGCTACATCACGACAAGAGTTGGAATTACTATTCCACCATCATATATCAATGCTGAGGACAACAGGTAAATAAATACAAAATCATAAAATCAGAAAATTTCCAAAAAGATTCTTCTCGTCATGTCTCTTGGAATCGATAACATTTAACGTGCTTTAGATTGTCGATTAACATAGACTAACGGGTGAGTAAAATGAAGTTACAGCCGAGAGTTTGCAAATATTGTCAACATGTCATTTTCTAATTTCTAATGGCTTATGTGCAAATGTCAGTACATAACCCGGACTTCAAATAAAGGAAGGTTTATAACAACCTTATCCCTCACAACGCGAATAATTAAACCATTTTTCTCGGTCTTAGAGCTGTTCATACAGAGACATACAATAATCAGTTAGCTCAAGAACAAGGATAGTGTACGTTCAGTGACCGCTTACCCTTACTTAAGAAAAGAATCCTCTAACTCTGGTTTTTTCAAAAATTTAAACACAAATTTTCAAGAATTTTCTCGATGAACAAATTCATAATCTTTCAAAATTGTGGTGTTCAACAACATCCAACCCTCACGATGTTTCCAAAATACAAAAAATTTTTCAATCGGCTCCAATATAGAGGGGGAGTTTTTTCCGAAAAACAAAGGTTTAATGTTTTTGGAATACATCACAACGACCCATTCTTATGTATACAAAAACATATAAAATGTCAAACATGCATGCTGAAATATTTTCCTCACCACGGAATTTTCAACAGACATATTTTAATCACAAGGTATTTTTCAAAAACAAAGTGTTTATTATTTAAATAAGGGAGAAATTGTATTTTAAAATATGAATCTATTCGACTCGAATGTGCTAAAAATGTTTAAATGTTCATCTAATACCCACAACATCTTAATTTCACGACTATTCTGAAGTCAAAAGGTGGTTAGTTAGGAACAATCCATGATCCAACCAGAACCCACGGTGGATCTAACCCAAGGATAATCCAAAGATTACAATACATCCTTAGGTATATATGGAGAAGAATGTATGATGGGAATATATGCCGGACTAAGATATGAGTTAACACTGGAACAACACACAAGGTGTTAGTAATGACGTCTTGGTAAGCATTGAGAAAGCGTTGAAGAAGTAAAAAGAAATTATTGGATAAAGTCTACAAGAAAGAAGCCCTCCACACAACTTAAGGCAGAAAAACCGAGGGTCAATGACATAGCTATCAGAATCCCAAGAATGATTGCAGTAGAATTGAAAACGCCATCATGGACCCAGTGATGCAAAGCACAACCCATCCCCAGCCGAATCGGGTTTCTCTCAACAGAAACTGTCTCATTTGTCACGGAGGATACACACGTTTATCTATTGGACATCTCACATCCGATATTGTTTGATATTGAATAGGTGGCAAACTGCTCAGCCCTCCGATACTTAAAACCAAATGCACTAATCGAGTCTAAAGCCAAGAGATCAATCAAATCTCGTTAGGACACTTTCCATTTCAAGACACTTTGTTGAAACCATCAACAGGTTCAACAAGCTTGTTATCAAGAGTCCTACGCAATATCATTGTGATATTTGCCAGAACATTCAGAGTGATACTCTTTAGTATTTACAATGACGAATGGAAATCCTTCCAGTGTCATCATCAAACAGCACTGCGGTAGGTGACTTGCGAGATTCTATATGAATCAAACTTGTGACAACTGGATATCGATTTGGTCCAGTAAATGAATTGACGGTTGATGAATTTTGATAAAAACATGACACTCTCGATGTGTTACAAAAACTCTTTAACGAGTGACACGTCGATTGATTTTCAAATCAATTTTCTCGTTTATCACTAACGTAAACATGCAGGTCAAACGGTGGTAACGACAACCTCAATCCCATTCAAATGCTCAATCTACGAAGACAATCTATCTAGAAAGCTCAAGATTTAAAGACAAAGACTTCCGCTAACTCTGATTTAAAGCTTTCAAGATAATGCAAAAGTATGAGCATGTTGGTCAAAAACAAAAGATCGCAAGATGGCAAAGACGATAAAGACAATGACAAAGGCTCAAAGTCAAGATCGCAAAGCATGAAGGAACAAGTTTACAACAAATAACGAAGACAAAGACCAAGAACACTCGAGCTTAAACGACAAAAGCAATCTCACTGATCTCATGAAGGGATGTCATCAATGAACTCCACTTCGGGGAGATTGTTATCCTCACTTAATTGAGTCAATAAAGATGGCTCGTTCCTTTCCAAGACCCACTTCTGAGGTGAGATGTTACCTCAATTTATAGAGTCTAACAAGAAGCTCGGTCACTCTATCGATGATGCTTACGGTCTTAATTAGTTAATGTTGTAATACATGATAAAAACGGGAATCGGGCTCGAAATATTAATCTAATATGAAAACGTTTTGGGTTTAATCCTGAAAGAAAAACCCGACCCTGGTCCTAGTATATAATCCAGCAGCGCACATTAAATGTGTATAGGGAGGGTATTATATATGTAAGATATATTTAGAAAATATCTAAATAAAAAAAATAAATATTTCAAATGAAAATATCTAGTATTATTTTTTCTAAAAATATAATTATTCTATTTTCTCTCAACTCTCTCATCTCCTCTCTCTCTCTATCTACACGAGTCCTCTCTCTCTCACTTTTCTTGGATTCGGGTGTTACGGTGTTTGTTGAAGTGGAAGTATTAAAACGGTTCCTAAACAAAGAAGAGCTCCATCTTTAAAATCAAAGCATTGTCCTGAACAACCAATGCATCAGAGGTCTCCATTGGTACAGTTCTTCTGGTGTTGTCCGTTGTCACCTATAGTCCTGCATTCTCTATTCTTTTCCCATGATCTCTTAGATGCTACTACATCCTTGCAAAATGGCCCCTTCAATGACAAGTTAAAGCATTCAACCTAGTTTTAATTATCAAACCTCAGGTTTCATTTGCCATTAAAGATAACATTCTTCCAGTCTTTTATAAATCGCTTAAACCCACATAGAGAGCTAGTTCCACACTGCTATTAATGTTCCATTTCTTCCCAAATCATCATGATGCCAATCTGCTCCAGGTCTTCATCATCCAGTTGTGGACTATTTGACTGATTAGCAAAGAATGAGAACATTAGATCATCGGTATATGATGATGAAGAGGCTTGTCCCTAAGAATTATGGCCTGATGCGGTAGAAACACCATTAACAGTATTAACTTCATTTACTGCAGCAATGTCTTCTTTCTAGCTAAGGTAAAGGCACATTTGAGAGTTGAGATGATCTAAAGGAACCTTTAGGATATCTAGACTTTTAAATAATTTTAGGTTATTATATAGATCATCAATATCCAAATGATCTATACCATCTATGTTCCTCATAATCAAGGCTACATTGTTCCATGATGAAGGTAGAGCTCTTAAAATTTTCTAATTTGCATCTTCATTAGGAACAGCTGCACCATGAACTTCTAGAAGGCTGATAAGTTTTTGAAACCTATCATATGCTTAATCTAAGCCTTCTGTGTCATATACATAAAAGTTTTCAAATTGTTGCTTCAAAATAGTCTTCTGCATCTTCTTAGATTTAACATTGCCACCAAATCTACTCTTGATAGCAGCCCACAGAGGCTTTGCATCCTTTAATCCATGAAACCTCAGTCGATACTCATCAGGAATAGCCAATAGAAAAATGCTTTTAGCTTTTCTTTCTCTTTGTCTTTTTAATAGTGCTTGAGCAGTCTTTGGAGGTACTTTAGTTTCAACACCATTTTCATTAGTTGTTACTTGTATAGGACCATCACCATTCAAGATCACTTTCCACAAACTATAATCTGTGTTAGTGAGATATTGCTCCATCCTCATGCTCCAAAGAGTATATTCACCCTTCTTGAGGATAAGAAGTTTTACAGTAGACACCATTTGAGGAGATTTTACTGGTGCTATTTGTGTTGTAGGTTCTTCACCAGATATTGTATATTATAAGAAGAGATCTAGATCTGATAAAGTTCTTCTTATTCAGAGTTTCTCCACAAGCTCTGATACCACTTGTGAAGTCCCAAATAAACAGATCTTCTTAGCTTGTTAAAGCTTAGTTAACTTGGATAAATCCAAACTAACTATAAGAGAAACTATGATTGTAAATACTACAAGTTATGCAGAATCTAACTTGCAATACTAAGAAGAACAATGAATACTAAACTTGAATATATTTATTGCAAATATTCTGCCTAGGTTATAGAATAACTAACTATGAGATATGTGTTTTCTATGAATTTTTTTTATATCTAACTATGTCATAGGGTTCCTTTTATACACTAAGTAAAACCCTAATGGGCTTACAAAATGCGTTAAATGATCATGCATATCTATTCCTAATATATCTCATGCATATCACATAAGCAGTACTAACTATATAATACTAACAGTACTAATAAACTAACTAGCAGTACTAACGATCTATCATTTTGTACAGGCAGTACTAACTATAACTAACAGTACTAACTATTACAACTAGCAGTACTAACGACTTAGTTTATTTTCTTCAGAATTCCCAACAAAGTTCATAAAAAATAAAAGACTGATAACGTCCAGACATTCAACACGCCATATGGTATGGAGCGGATATGCCGTATTGATGTCTGGGAAGACATACTCGATAAAAATAAATAACAATCTGGGTTGTCTACCGGGAAGCACTTTTCTTTTAGTTAGACTTTTTCCTTTTAGCTTCTTCACACTTGTAAATACTCTCTCTCAATTCCGCTCTTGATTTGGATAAAGTTCTAGGTTCCGTAATCTATCAACGAGCTAATGTGTTGAACTTACTGCCAGGCTTGTTCTATCATGCATAAACAAGTCAAAACGTCATATCATAATATATGGAAAACGTAGAGGGGGGGGGTGAATACGTTTCCGATTAAAATCTAAAAACTTTTTGTATCAAATGCTCAAACAATTGTGACTTAATAAGAAAAGTACTAATAATAGTCCATGACTATATCGAGTGAACAAGCATAAACATCAAACAATAACAGAAGCATAATTATAAATTAAAGAAATAACGATATGTAAAGAGAAAGCAAACCGAACATGATGATAATAGTGTTCGGATCACTAGACACCTCTCACGCCCTAAATGAAAGAGGACTCTACTCCTCTAGTACCCAACTTTAGGTTACTTACACTAGATCAACATGCTCCTTTTGGCGAGAAAAAAACCATACACATAAAACGTCGCTTACACTTTATCCTTAACAAAGCTAAATACCGAGTCCTAATCACGAGGAGAACCAACCCATCGTCGCTTACACTTTATCTGGTACAAAGCTAAATACCGGGTTCTTACACAAAGGGTAGAACCAACCCAAAGCCCCATTATGTTTTATGGCCCAATATAACAAACCTTGTGTTTTATGGCACAAACACATAAACCATCTAGTCTAAATCAAATGGTACACAAATGAACAAATAAGTAAACAATGAAGTGATCCACGACAATGTGTCCCTAATGGAATGAATGTCCTAATCCAAATTAACTTCCAATGATGAATATCCTTTAAATGGATGTCTATGATGAGATCTCCAATCTTGTATAACATCATATTGGTAAGTTTGGATGGTGGATGGAAGGAGGCAAGATCTTTAAGGCTGCTTTGGGTGGATTCATCATAAGATATGCTTCCAACAAATGAATGGTAGAAGCATTAATTAGAACAAATGAGAAAGAGGTGTTTAATTACTAATGCTACTGAATCTAAATGAGTGAGAAATGCAAGAAAATGTATGTTAAAGGAGTGTGAAAGACATGAGAAATAGCTTTGTAATTTATAGCAAAAAAGTGTTTACCGTATGCCGGCGGTATCTGCCGTGCTGTTGACATAGGGCACCGTGCTTGCAAACTAAGGGCATCCAGAATACAGTAACTAAATTCGATTTGTATTGCAAAATATTGAGATATCTTGTGTAATCTTATAGATTTCCCTTGTATTTGCTGCATTATTATATCCTAAATGAAGTAATTAAATTAATAAGTGAAAAGATTATTTTGTGTAAAGTTTGGTTTAAAAAGAATTATGTATAATTATTTCAAGTTGCATGTGCTTTTTCTACAAAGTTTGGAATAGTAAAAGAAATCATGTTTTGAGATAATAAGAGGTTTGAGAAAAATGGTTTGTTATGTTTTGTCATAATAGAACTTAGCCCTAAGTTGATTGTTAAATGTTTGATTAAAACCGGTTTATATGTAAAAAATACTATGTGAAAATGCAAAATGTGAAATAAAGTTTTGATCATAATGCAACATAACAAACATGTACGAACCTTGTTGGCAACAAACGAGGAGTCGAAGACATGGAGAGTTGTTGATGTATGTTTGAGATAAAATACGATTAGAGTAACTTGTACATTTAACGTTATGTATACAAGTTACTTGTTTGTCATCACAAAACAAACGAGACTGGTAAGATTACATATTTCGAAAAATATGCACAAGACAATCTCCCCCTTTTTTGTTGATGACAAACAAACATGTAAACGTAATATTTTGTAAAATGTAAAGTTACTTGCATCCGCATACTACCTTTACATTACCGTTCTCCGTTTACACTCTTCTCCCCCTTTTGTCAAAACAAAAAGGGTTAGACCTATGAAGTTTAACTTCATTGAAAAGGTGAGCTTGCATCATCCCTAGTTAAGTTAAATAAGTCTACTCCTAACCACGCCTCCCTTAAGTTGTTGCATCTCTTGGTAAGTTCCTTGGACCTATAGTGGATTCCATGGATCAAATATGAAAGGCCGAGCTTGCTTACCTACAAAAAGTTTAGTTCGGCAACATAAAAAATTTGATAACTATATGAAGAAGAAATGACATATTTCTTATTTGAATCGAAACACAAAAGGATTGTTCAAACATAAAGATGATGAAGATGTTCATGCACCCATTTTACGAGTGAACCCCTTTGTTCAAGCATCAAGATGATGAAAAAAAATCTACAAACAAAATTATCGAAACTAGATTCGTCCGTGAACAAGTAAAATATATACTACAAAGTATATATAATAATGCATGCTATGAAATCTCGACGGAAGCTCCCCCTTGCTCAAGGGCGTCAAGTATGATCCTACATAAACCAACGAATAGAGAATACATAGCTTATGTCCGTAAACAATATGTCATATACAGCAAGTGTCTAGGACGAACTCAATATGATTTCATGACCGAATTCTCGCCCCTTTGCTCGAAGTGGTCCAAAATGAACATACAAAAATAAAAATGAATGATTGATTGGTGATTTTCACACCAATAAATATTAAAAAGTATATATATATGAGATTTAATAATATATAAAAAATTTAAAGATAATATATTTAAATATAAATTAAATATATAAATATAAATATATAATAATATATATATAAATAAAAGTTATAATAAATAAAAATTAAAAAGTATATAGATAAAAATAGATATAAATAATAAAATATTAAAATAATAAAATATAAAATAATTAAATAAATAATAAAGTAGTAAAAAAAAAGTAATTAAATTAATATAATAATATAATAATAAAAAAATAAATATAAAAAAATAAAAGATTAATAAAATATATTATATAATATAAATAATAATAATATTAATAAAATAAATATAAAATATATAATTAATTTAGTTAAATCATTATAATTTATAATAAAATGTAATAAATAATATAATATATTTTAATAATTATATGAGTTAATTAAAATTTAATAAATAATATATAATAATATACAATATAAAGTAAAAAATATAAAAATTAATAATTATAAATTTATATAAATAATATTAAATATATAATATAATAATATTAAGTGTGTTAAAAATAAATAGTTTAAATAAATAATAAATATATAATAAATAATAAAATAATAAAATAATAAAAAAATATAAATATATATTAAGGAGTAATAAAATATAATAATAAAAAAAATATTAATATAAATAAATAAAATAATATAATAAATAATAAAAATAAATATAAAAAAGATTAATTAAATTATATTTATAAAAAAAAATATAATATAATATATAATAATATTCATATAAAATTAAATATTAAATTTATATAAATAAAATTAATAAATTTTAATATATTAAATTATACTAAAAAAAATAATAGATTAATAATAAATATAAATGTAATAATATATAATTAATTAATAATAATATAAATATATTATTAATAAAGATTAATTAATTATTAATTAAAAATAATATAAAAATATAAGAATTTTAATATATTATATAATAAAAAAATTAAATATAAAATATAAGATATAAATATAAAATATTATTATTATATATAAAAAAATATTAAATTTAAAATATAACTAATAAATAAAAATAAAGTTATATAATATAATAAAAATAATATATAAATATATAATATAATAAATAATAATAAATAATAATAAAATAAAAAGTTATAATATAAAAAATAATATATTATATTAAAAAATAATAAAATAAATATAAAAATAATAAATATAATAATATAAATAATAATATTTATATTAATTAATATAATAATATTATATTTATTTTAAATATATATAAATATAATAATTAAAATAAAAATTTATAATAATATTTATTATAATATTAATATAGAATAATAAAAAAAAAAAAATAATAATATAATATTAATTAATTATAATACTATATTATATAAAATAAAATAAATAATAAATAATTATAAATATATAAATAAAAAAAGAATAGATAAATATAAAAATAATATAAATATAAAAATATAATAATAATAATAACAATAAAAAGAAAAATAAAATAATAATAAATCTAAAAAATAATTAAAAAATATATAAATTAATTATAAGAAAAACTATAATAATATAAAAATAATAAATAATAAAAAAATAATAAAAAAAATTATATAATAAAAATTTAAAATTATTAATAAATAAATAAAAAAAATTTAAATTATATAAATATAATTAATAAATATATAAAATAATAAAAATATAAATATAAAATAAATAATAAATTAAATAATAAAAAAAAAAAAAAAATATAAAATAAATTAAAAAAAATTAATTTATAATAATTTAAAAATATGAATAGTTAATTAAAATAAATAAAAATATATAATATATAAATAATATACTATTTAATTTAAATATATAATAAAATTTATAATTTAATAAAAATAAAATAATTATATAATATTTAGTATATTAAAATTAAAAAAAATAATAATAAATAATTATAATAATTAATAAATAATATATAATATAAATATAATAAAAATATAATAAAAAATAATAATATTTATTAAATTATATATAAATAAAAATTTAAAATTAAAAAAACAATAATATAATATATAAATAAATAAAATAATATATTAGTTAAAATAAATAATAAAGATAATTAAAAATAAAAAATATATAAAATAAATATTTAAAAAAAAAAAATATAAAAAAATTATAACATATAATATAATAAAAAATAAATATATATTATAAATATTATATTAATAATAATAAATATAAAATAAAATAATAAATATATTAATATATAATTAAATAAAATATAAATTAAATAATAAATAAATAAAATTATATATAATAAAATATAAAATATATTATTAAAAATATAATTATAATAATATTAATAATAATAATAAAAATAAATATAAAAAATAAAGTAAAAATATAATATATAAATAAATATTATAATAATATAATAGATAAAATATATAAAAATTAAATTATAATAAATTAATAATAAATAATATTAAATAATATATATAAAATATAAATATATATAAAGTCCTAAAAATCAAACAAGATCAATGAACCGAGAAGTAGTAAAGAGTGTTCCCGAGTCGTTTATCCCCAACTGATGCTTGAATGGAAAATCGATACAATCGAAATTTGAGCTTGAAGGAATGGAATGATTTGATAAGGTGGAAAAGTCCAATAATTAGATGATAACGAATAAAAACGTTTAAGAAAAACCTAGAAATTACGAAATTAAACTAGAAAACGAGAGCACGAATCCCGAACAAAGGGGGAAAAACCTAAAATCTTTAAAAATAACCCTACGAAGAAATTTTTACTTCTAAACTACTCTAGGGACCAAATAACGAAGAATGAAAAAGACTAGACCGAAAACGGAGTTCGTTTGACCCAAAAACGAGTCAAGACAAAAAAACCGCACCCGGACCGTTCTTTAAAAGATGAAAAGTTGTAAAAATGACCCTACGAAAAATTTTATATTTTTCCTACAAACTAGATGACAAAAGAAAATTTTCTAAAAAAGCAAAATATTTTTTTGATAATTTTTGTATTTTTTATGAATTAAATAAACTTTTAACGAAATTAAATTATAAAAAATATTAAATGACTTCGAAAAATTCTGAAATTTTTTCTAAAATTACTTTACACCTTAACAATCCTACGAAAATTGAAAAACACAAAGTTGCTTAACAAATAAGCCCCGAATAAGCTGTTTTCAGCTTTATAAGCTTATTTGCCAAAAACCACCTTAAATAACTAGGCCCTTGAGTCTTTAACGAAAAAGACCCAAGGGCGCAGTGGTAGAGTGTGTGTAAAAGGGGGACTGTATCGCTTGGTCCCGGGTTCGAGTCTTGCTCACCCGGGCCAAGTGTCTTTCCCCTTTTTTTTTTTCGAAAACTCAAAGAAGCAAAGTTGTTAAGCTCGTGGGGCTTAACAACTTTGTCTTCTACAACTTTTTGAGAAAAGCTGTCAATAAGCTTAAAAATAAGCTTAAAGTTGACAGTTTGGCTTAAATGGCTTAAAAGCTAGAAAATGCTAAGTCCTTTTGGACTTAAGGTCGAAATAAGCTAAGACTAGGGATTGAACAAGTTACAAGGAATCTAAACTAATCTAAATAAGCTATAAAAAGCTAAAAGCTAAGACTTCATAAGCTGTTGAAAACAGCTTATGATGACAGGACTAAAATAAAGCTAAAAAGCTAAAAGCTGAAATGGCATTCAAATAAGCTAGCTAAAGAGCAATAAGCAAACTAACTACTTAGCTTATCCTAAAAATCTACTAAGAAGCTAAGAAGAGCTTATAAGATAAGCTGAATAAGCTTAAAGTAAATAAGCATTCCCTACCACTAAGTTATGCTAAAACAGTTCACAAGGCATGTTTGGGCTTAAAAATAAGCACACAAATGAGCTCCCTAAGGTCTGAAAATCAAGAGGCTTATACAAGAGCTTATTGGCTCTTGAAATAAGCCAATAACTTGGGCTTAAATGCTCTTAATGGACTGGAGAAAAAATAAGCCTAAAAGTCTCCCCTTTGCACCAGGGGAGCTTTAAGGCAAATCTCAAGGGTTTATTTGACAGCTTATTTTAAGCTGTCAAATAAGCTCTAAACACACAAATAAGCTAAAACAGATTAAGTGCTCTAGCTAAACAGCTTGTGCACCAATTTTTAGCCTTTAAAAACCATTTTAGCTTGCTTATTTTTGATGGTGAAAAGAGAGTTTGGATTTTAAAACTGTGACACTAAAAACCTTGGTGAACTTTGACTTACCAAAGTCAAAAGACAAAAGGCTTTTGACAGCCTTTTTTAGACACACAAAACACACTCTTTTGATGCTTAAACTCAAACCACAAGTGCTTAACTAAATAAGCATTTGTGGTATCTCTTAAAAACCCACATACAAAATTGGTTTAGAAAAAACCTTAGTCAAACAATTTTTAAACCTTGGAACTCTTAAAAACAGCTTAATACAAGCTTAAAACTTAAGCTTAATCAAGCCAAGTTACCTCAACCCATGCCAAGACTTGTTTGACCCATTTAGGCTTATCAAACACTCCCTTTAACTTTAAAGCTTCAAAGCCTAAAGTGGAACTTAAAATCTATTCTGAAGCAAAAAAACCTTTTTAAAACCTTTTATCCACCTTCTAATAAAATGAACAAATAAAACTATTTAACCTATAAAATTAGCCTAGCTTATTATGAAAAATAAGCTAGTTTCTCTACTAGCTTAAGCTGCTTCTATTTATGACAGAATTTTAAAAGTAAAAACTAACTTGTATTTAAACTAATAAAGCATAAAAACTATTGCAATCTATAAAGCTAACCTAGCTAAATGAAACAGTAATAATCATGAGAATTCATTAGAATAAGCAAATTGTAATAAGCTATGAATATTCTAAAATGAATTTTAGAAAGTTAAACCTGAAATTGTGTTGTCTCAGAACCAAGCCACTCTATCTGAGTGAGTGGCTTAAAAATCAAATCTTAATGGCACCTTGCCTCTAAACCTGAGCTTAAAAGCTCAATAAGCTTTTGTTAGCTTATTACTCCTTAAGCTTCCAAACTTGAAATCAAATGATCAATTATGAACTAAAATGAATTGAAAACAGTATTTAATAGCTTTTAACAAGTTTTAAACTGAGTTTGAGCTTATTAACAAGAATAAGCTCAAATGAGCTTATTGAGTAAAAATAGCTTAAGTTTTCATTAAAACTGAGAATTACAAATGCATAAAAAAAGTAGCTTAAAGACAAATATACTAATATTTTAAAAAACACACTAAAACAAACTAAAAAAACTAACTTTTTGCCAACAATGGCTTTAACAAGCTAAATAAAGGAAAAATTCGAACTAGAGTCTTGCTTATCTTACTCTCTGCTATTTTGTGCATGTTTGTAGACACACAAAAGAGGGATGTTTTGTTGTGTGAGGGGTTCACCAGCCTCAAAACATGGCCCCTTCAATCATTCTTGGGTTCATCTGGTCTCGAAATAAGCCTTGGGAAGGTGTGGGATTGCCAACTTGGCATCTCACAGCCTGGGAAAGTAGTGGAGGATGGGGAGGTGTTTACCCATGGTGGTGGTGAAGGTTTACAAGAAAAACGGTGTATAGTTAACTTCCGTGAGTTGTTTTCTTGGGGAAGACAAGGCGGAAAAATGGTTTGGGTTATAAACAGAGATGGTGAGTTTGGGAACTTGGCAAAGATGGTCCCTCTAGGTTATGTCTTTCATTGCATAACCCAACGTCTTAAATTTTTATACTTATGGGGACTTTGGCAATAACAGTCCCCAAAGGATTATAATACCCATTGCATGAACGTCCTAGTGTACAATTATAGTGGGCTATGACTAGAAAAAACCCTTGGAGTATAACTTTGCTTAAATGGCATTTGGCCCTTCTCATTTTCTTTTCACTCCACTCTTTTCTTCTTTAAGTATAATTTTAGGGATTTACAATTTTCAGTCCCTAAACTTATATTTATTGACTTATGATACCTTGGGGTTGACTTGGCCTTTGACCAGTAATGACTTTTCTGGAACTTTATTGACTTGATTGACTTTTCGGCTTCGATTTGGCTTTGTCTTCACAGTCTTTTCCATCCGAGTCCGGTTTTGTGTCTTGTCTGCTTGTTTTTTCGTTGCCTTTCTTAGTTATCCGTTCCTTGCAACAATACTATAGCAAAACGAAGCAATATTTGGCCATTGTAAATTCCGTTTTTGGTTATTTTAGCTCATTTTTAAAGGTAAAAGGTATGTTTAATTAAGCACATACCAAAATCCCGCCATAAAAGGTATGCCAGTGTCCTCAAACGCAATGTTATTGAAGTAAACAATGTACGAAAACATAGGAATCTCAATCCTCCCCCCTCGACTAATAACTTGAAAAGTAGCAAAGTGTCGTCAAGGAAACTAAGGAATCAAAATCTTCGACAAGTCCCCGTTTTCACCATTTTCTTATTTGTACACTAACATCCCTAATATTATTGGATTTTCCCTTTTTCTTTTCCTCGACATCCTGTTTTACTTCTTTATTAAATCAACATTGGATCATAGAATGAGAAACACCCATAGAGTAATCGCTAACGGATGTCCTGCGATAAATTCACGACCCCGATTTTTCACGGAGTTTCCAACCAGAGCAATTAAACATAAGATCATGTTAATATAAGTACTAAATGCTAAAGGCACAATCATACTTATACTTTTGTGAACTTTTTAACTCCCAACATGAGTGAATGTTTTAAATGTGTGAACTCATTTCAACTCAACATAGATCAACTTATTTCCATAGTCTGATCTCAAGATGAAATCATGACTCAAAGCAACACTTATTAGACTTGTAACTAGATTATAAAGATCTGAAATTTTAACTGTAGAATCTTGTTTTTTTTTTGCAACATCTTCATCTTTATAATCATAAGTCTTAAAGCTAGGATAAGCGTTGCTTAGTCTGAACCACCTACCTAGGCCTCGCTCCCTGGTAGGATATCACAACCAGACGACCGTTGATACTTAGTTTGAAAACCCACCGCCACGTTTGCTAGCGATAGATGGAAATCACAACAACAACCTTCAATCCTAATATGGCTTTAAGGATAAGTGACTTAGTTGATACCCTCACCGTAGACCTCGCTTTCCTGGTGAGTATCACAACACACCAAATCCATAGAAAGTAAAGAGTCCTTAGTTTGAACCCCCACCTCGTGGATAGCGGAGTGGGATATCACGACACATTCATTTACTTGTTCATATAATCAAATGAATGCTTCATTTGCATAATTTCAATATTCGTGAAAGCATTTTTTGCATTCATACTTCATTCATGCTTCTTTTGGCATTTTTAACTTTCGAATTTATTAAGAACAGAAAATCTCGCTTTAAAGAATCAAGTCACAAATATGAAGCTTTTTCTAAAAACATTGATTGACTTAGTTGAATTGAATTGAGTACGTATGATTAGGCGGATTGGAAGCTAACGGGAGAAAAAGCCACAAGTTACTCATATAATTTTAGTTCCAGCCATAAACTATATTTAACTCAATCATTTTCTTTCTTTTTCACCTAATTAAAAATTCGAAGAAATCGAATTCGTGAAAGCTTAGCCTACAAGTGGTAAGTTGAGGAACTAGCTAGGGCTCAACACGCCTGATCGAGTCAAAAATTATTGGTTGCGGTCAAATTTATACACGAATATAGTAATAATCTCGTAAGAAATTCTTTCCAAAATACTTCTCAACCAAGAGAAATATAAGGGTAAAAATCTCACTAAAGAAAACACAATTCGTATATTTTTATCCGGGAAGTACTTTTCCTCGGGTCGTGTCCAACGAAATCGTATTGGAAGAATTTAGGATAAACTCGGAATCGAGCTAAGAATGTAAAGGGATTTTTGAATTTTTGATTACCTACAAATGATAAGAACATGGGGGAATTAAAAAACAATAACTAGCAGCGAATTTAAATGCACGGAACTTAAATCGTCGAGCTAAAACTTGAAATTTACAGAATCTAAAACACGACGTTTTTAACCAAATTTTCTAACTAAAAATCACAAATTTAAAATGAAAAATTTAGGAAAGAAGAAATGAATTTTTTATGTATTTTTGAATTTTTTATGATTTTTTTAAAGATAATGAATTATCAAAAAATAATCTTTTTCTAAAAATTAACACTAAAATTTTTATTTTATTTTTCAAAAATACTAGATTTAAAATGAAAATTAATGCAAAAAGAATTTTAATTTTTCAACTATTTTTCTATTTTTTATGATTTATCTAAGAAAAAGTATTAACTAAAATCTATTTTAATTTCTAGAAAATACAAATTTAATGAGAAAAATATAGAAAAATGATTTTTATAAACTATAAAGATGCAGAAATTTAATGGAAACAAAAGCCCTAAATTTTATACCCTAATTGAACTCTAATTTGCCCAATTAAAACTAAACCCTAATTTTATAAAACTATTTTCTAAAATATAAAACTATTTTATTATTACTAAAAAGACAGGGTATAAACTGTAAGAAAGGAAAGTAAAGGGTAGGCGGCCAAACTATTTCTAATTTACACAACAGTGAAAACGGGTAACCTTTGAGTTTGAGAAAAGAACAAAACAGACCCTAGCTTATTTACTGTTTTTGGCTTATTAAATTTTGAGAATTAGCAAAAACTTAAAACTACAAAGTTGCTTATTAGCTTAATCTAAACAACTTTAATAAAGGCTCTTTGGTCTTTTATCTAAAGAGTAAGCTAGAAAATAAGAACCTAAAAACTGTCCACAGAAAGTGCTAGTTTGCTTCTACTTTTGAACTTTTGCTTATTTGGAGCTTAATAATTGACAAAAGCTGAAACTAAAAGCTGCTTATTGAAGATTAAGATGTATGTTAAAAGAATCTAAACTAATAATAACCTATGCTTAACACATTTAGAAAGAAAATTAGGCTGGAAAATGCAAAGTTCAGTGAAACAGCTTTGAGAGCTTATTTTTGACTAAGCTTAACAGCTTGTTTTGGATTTTAATGCTGAAAATTTTGAAAGTATGCTAAACTACTTTATCTAAAAATCCCCCCCAATCTAGCTAAAAAGATTTGTAAGGTTTTTATAGAAAATAGAAAATATCAAAGAGAAAATTGAAGGTTCCCAGCTATAGTGTTATTATGCTGATGCAATGTATGCTGATGCAAAGTGCAAAACAACAGAATATGTTAAGCTAAGCTTATTGAAGTGTTACTTTGCAAAAATCACTAAGTGAACACACATTTACTAAAACTCTTAGTTGCTTAGTTAAAAATACTCAAATCCTAAGACTATAAAAACTGAAATAAAACCCTTGTGCTGAATGATAGAATTTAATCCCTAAATTTTGTAAAACTAAACCCTAACCTCTAAAACTTGTTCTAAACTTAGAAAACACATCAACTCAACTGAATGAGAAGCTTTGACAAAATAGAATTGACTTTAAAAGTCAATTAAAGCTTAAACCAAACACACCTTTATCAAATTCTGTCAAAACAAAATGAGATTAAAAACTTTTTAAAGACTAAAACAGCTAAAACTTTTTAGCTTCTTCTACTATTATATACTAATGAAGCTTTTGAAATGAAAAATTAGTAGCTTATTAAGCAAAATAAGCTACTTACTCTATGATGCTTATTACTACTACTTAAGACAGAAAAAAGTGACAGTGACTTTTTACTAGTTTAAAGGCTAAAATAAACTAAAAACAATCCAAGTATAAAGCAAAGTAAACCTTATGAACATGATTTAGATGAAAACTTAAAGGAAATAAGCAAATTGAAATAAGCTA
The DNA here is from genome assembly GCA_026074375.1 of Tanacetum coccineum. Classification (NCBI taxonomy): domain Eukaryota; kingdom Viridiplantae; phylum Streptophyta; class Magnoliopsida; order Asterales; family Asteraceae; genus Tanacetum; species Tanacetum coccineum. Next base: position 5,858 of record BQNB010107341.1, on the reverse strand, counting down.
GAATTGGCTTAAATGAAATTAAAAGAAAATGACCTGAGAATTGGAGAGTCTTCACATTCAAACTATCCAAGAGTAGAAGTTTGTATGTTCCTAAATGGCACCTTGCCTCTAAACCTCAATAAGCTGGCTTATGCTTAATTTGAGCTTATTACCTCTTGTCTTTCCAAGTTGAGCTTATAAGTATTCAAGTAATCATGATTTGAATGTAATTGAGTGAAAATAGTAAATGAATTGTTTAAGACAGAAATTTAGCTAAATTTGAGCTTATTAGAAGTAATAAGCTAGAATGAGCTTATTTAAAGCTTATTGATGAATTTAGCTTCAAATTGAAAAATGAAAGAGTATTAAATGTGCAAATCGACTTTTATTACTGAATTAAAAGAGTACAATGTGAAAAGAAAGGATTACAAGAGCTTAAAGCTTAAGTGCTTAAAATGAAGGCTTAATTTGCTTAAAAACGGAAAATTACAAAGTAAATGCTTAAAACAGAAAATTAACTCTCTAAAAATGAACTCCTAAGCTGCTATTTATAGAAGAGGGGTGAAGAGAGGGAAGGATTTCTAGGAGCTTCCTTTAAATCACAACCATCGATCTTTTTGAAGTGATTGTGAGCCGTTGGATCAATTTAGTGAGGTGTTCGATCCAATAGAGGCTTGCCACGTGGTTTATTATGACTGGGGAGGGAGTATGAACTGGATTGAGGGTTTAAAAGGGAGCGGGGTTGGGTTAATTCACGTTTTGGGTTGTGTAGGTTTTGGGCGGGAAAATCAGTTAGAAGCGGTTAGGGTTGTTAGGCTGTTGAGAAATAACCGGGCTTATTATTTGAAACTTTGGGTAATTGGCACTTTCGGTCCTTGTGGTTGTAGCCGCCCCTTTTGTAGTGTAAACAAGGTTTGAGAAATTGCAAATTCGGCCCTTGTTGTTGTTTCACTTCTTTTCTTCTTTATAAATAACTTTGCTCTTTTAACAACTTTGGCCCTTGATACTTCAAACTTCAAATAAGCCCTTAATCCTTGAACACTTGACATTCTTGGCCCCTTGACTTGTAATTTGGGTCTTTGACTTCTTTGTTTCTTTCTTTGACTGAGTTTGACTGTGTCGGGCTGATCCGGCTGTGATCTCTGGCTGAATTCTCACTCTTGCTCTTGACTCTTTGTCTTTTTCCCGTTTCTTGTCGGTTTTTGATCGTTTTTGCTTCTTTTTGTCTTTTCAATCCTTTCCTGCACAATTGGACACAAAAGCACACATTTTCTATTCTTTTGGCATTTTATTGGCTTTTATTAGGCAAAATCCCGGGTAAATTAGTATACAATTAAGCAAATATCAAAATTCCCCAAACTAAAGGATTGCCGTGTCCTCACGCAATGTTATGAAGTGTACACTTTGTAAACTAAGAAGTTTCCAAAATGCCCTTGTTTAGAACCTTTTATGAATTACCTTTTAAACAACTTTCACTTTTCTCATCATTTAATCCCTTGGAAACACGTTAATGGCAATCATTGCAACTTTGCAACTTTTAGGCTCATCGAAATAGGCTACTCCCGATTAATAGAGCACAAAAGAGGAAAATTCGTCATCCTTGACTTTTCACTAGACTAAACAAAGCTGATAAACAAGATCATTGTCAATATAAGTCCAAATGATTAAGCTCTTATACTTACAACTTGTGAAACTTCTTCACTCCGGGAATAAATTAATGATTAAGATGTGTGCACTCTTTTTAACTCAACCATAGATCAATTTATCTTCATAGTTGAAATTCATCTAAGCTTTACAAATAAGCCTTGTGAGCTCAAATGTTAATAACATAGATAAACCTCGACTCAAAGCTAAAAGAGATTCGGAAACAAAACTTATAAATTGATTTGAGAAAATGAAATTTTTAACCATTCTTTTATTTTCCATGTACTATAATTATTTTTTTCTTGCAATAGGAATGTTGTTCTTAGTTCGAACCCCTACTTAGGCCTTTCTCCCAAATAGGATATCGCAACAACAACCGGTGTTCTTAGTTCGAACCCCCACTCCGCTGCTAACGTTTGTGGGTTATCGCGACAACACCTTTTCCTACAAAGCTTAGAATCCAAAGTCCCTTAGTTGCAATCATCACCTAGGCCGCGCTCCCTAGTGATGAATGCCTACGAACCTTGATCCTACGTACATAGTTTTAATCCTTAGTTGCGACCCCATCCGAGTCTTTCTCTCAACATGGATACGCCAACGATTAAAAACTACATATAGCTTTTGTTATTCTATTTTTTCGAATGCTTCATTGGCACGAAAAATAATGCTTTTGCATTAGAAATGCTTCATTGGCATTCTTTTTATAATTATCTTTTTGATGAATGGAAAAATTTCATTTTAGAAAAGCAACTTATAAATTTGAAACCAAAAATCTTACTTACATATTAAAATGAATTCTTTTTCAAAATGTAAGACTTTTTCTAAAGACATTGGTTGACTTAGCTAAATTAAAAAGAGCACGTATGATTAAGTGTGTTAAGAGCTTATGGGAGTAAAAAGACACAAATCATTCATATAAGCTTTAGGTTTTCCAAATAAACCTTGCTTAAACAAATACACTTATATTTAACTACATCATTTCTTGTTCTTCACATTTTAAAATCCAAAGCAATAGGATTTGTGAAAGCTTGGCCCTACAAAAGGTAGGTTAAAGAACTAGCTAGGGCATTTTTCACCCGGTCAAGTCAAAATTAACTCCTATTTCTCACCAACGGACTACCAAAAAGTGGTGTTTTTTTTTCAAACTAAGCTTCTTTTGAGCTTTTCTTGTAAGCAAAAATTTAAAATTTTTCACTTTTCCACAAAAAGGTAATTCAAAAAGGTTCAAACAAGGTTGCGTGAAGTGCAAGTCAATATCGAAGATATCCTTCCCCAAACTAAAATGAAACTTTGTCCTCAAAGTTTAAAAATAAGGGTCAAAAGGAATCTTTAACAAAAATTCTAAGGACATGCCAAAAGAATAGATGTTAGTTCGATAAAGACAAGGATAAGAGATTTCCCATTTTATGAAGAGAAGATTGGAGACCATCGATGGAAATTGTGGGAATTGCTTTGTCCTTCCACAATTTTTTGAACCATGAAGCTTCCAAAATCCGGAAAACCTAGACAAACAAGCACAAAACCAACAAGAAACGAAAAAGAACAAGCTTCCTCTCATTTTTTACATTGTTAGCTCAAAAACATCTTTAAAACGGCTTAGTTTTTGTTAACCAAGTACAAGCTATACTTGACCCCGAATTGATTTGTCCTTGGGGAAGCAAAGAAAATAGAAAGAAAATAAAAAGGATAAGCATGGGGTGCCTCCCACGAAGCGCTTTGAGGGTGAAGAAATTCCAAGAGGTGGAAACCTCCCCAAACTAGGAATGAAAGATATACCGTAGCATTTTTGATTCCGGGTTCAAAAAACTTTTTAGAAAAGATTTTCAAGAGAGAAAATGTGAACCCGGAAAATGCTTTGGTAACATGAAAGTCCATTAAGGGTGGGTGGAGTGGGTCAAAAACATCAAGAGTTAAAGAACTCTTCCTTGTAAGCACATTATCAAAAATACCCGGTTTAAAAACTTTATCTTCACTCCCCGTGGAGTAAGATGCGGGTAAAACCTCGGGATAGGTGACAAATGGTAGAAAAGATCGGGTAGTGAATGTGAAGGTATCTTCCTCTTCATCTAAAACAACATTTTCACCTATACCCGGGTAAGAAAGTTCACTTGTGTTAATTTCGTCAAAAACATTAACTTCAGCCATCACGGGCTCATCATCAAAAGTAAATGACTCGTACTCGGAAAGAATCATCGAGTCATCAAGGG
>BQNB010107340.1:0-23191 GCA_026074375.1 Tanacetum coccineum | reverse complement strand
AGCCAAAAATCTTTTCCATTTTAACCTTTAATATTTTAAACATTTTCACTTTTAGCCTTTCATTTGTCAAAAAAAATTTATCTAGCTTTTAATTTTAATAGTTTTCACCATTAGATTTTCTTGAGCTACAAAACATAACAAATAATAAAAACGTTTCAAATTTAACAAACTACAACAACAACTTAATCTCCTTAAGATCTACAAATCAATTTCACACATCGGAATTAAATGGAATCATCAAGTTCAAATTCATAAGAGAGAGAATTACAACAAATGCAACTCAAAGAAAGACAATTGCACTCGCAGTGCATGGCTTGGTTTAAAGAGCTCAAGATAAACCTTGAATTTCTTCATAATAACAGGTTATCAGTGGGTTAATACATAAGACCATATGAAATTTCATTTTGAATATTCTTCCAAGAAGAGTATGAGACTTTCAGACTGAATATGCACCATAATTTAAATCAACTACAATGGCAACTTGAAAGAGAGAATCTTCATTCATCAAATCCAAAGACTTTTCTTGATGTACTCAGAACATCGTTCAAGAAAATTTTTGACTCAAAAGAGGTGAATGCTTTGGATTTTCAAAATAAATGCTAGCAAAGAACTTCAAAGATTATACGAGATGCGGACCTGAAACTTACAAACATAACTTACTCCGGTATTTAGAAGAACTTGATAGGCTTATTGATGAAAGAGTACTTAAATACGAAGAATTACTGATGAAAGAAAGAGAAGTTCAAGCAATAAAGGAGATTGAAAAACGGATGAAAGAAAGTGAGATGCAGAAACAAGGGAGTTTGGTCTCTGCGGTTGTAGCATTGGAAGCTAGTTTGGTCATTAAGGGTGCAGTATTGGAAGCTAGTTTGGGAACTGAGGGTGCAACATTGGAAGCTAGTTTGGTCACTAGGGTGTAGTATTGGAAACTAGTTTGGGAACTTAGGGCGCAACATTGGAAGCTTGGTTGGTCACTAAGGGTATAACAATGGATAATCACTTGGTCGCTCAGGAAAGCATAGTTGAATCTAATACATCGTCAGAACAGCTGAATGAATGCAATAGTTCAAGGAATGAATGCAGCTATAACAACCTAAAATTTTCATCAAATGCATAATCAATCTATTTTACTATGATCACAATTATACGGGGAAATTTTTCGCTTTATTACATTACTTGCATTGTCAATATCTCAGTATGTCATAACTAAAGTAGACGAGCTCATGCAACCTATCTATGACAATTCTATCATAACATGTCAATATCATAATATCATTATTACAAAGTACATTATTCCTATAATGTACCATTCACAACATTATATCTAAACGGGCTTTAAACCGTTATCGTATGCCTCTAAAACCCTAATTTCATGAAGGGTTAATATCTAAAGTGAATGCACAAGCTACTAAAGCATATGTACAAGCAATATAAGATCTCATTTGAAATATAAAATCCCTTCAACTCAAAGTACAAATCTCTAAAAGCTCAATGTACAAGTCATTAAGCATGATCTCTAAAATAGCTGTTTTACCTCCATTATCATTCTAATTTCTTCACCACCACTTAAGCAAGCTACTACACTCATTTTACAAGGTGTAAACCCTAATTATTCAATTCATAAGCTTTCATACATCTTTTTATACTCAAAACCCTAATTCAAAACCCTAAACCCAAAAACTGAGCTAGTTTCTGAACCATGACCTGTTTCTTGATTTTTATCCATTGTAAACCTAAACCAATACTTAAATAAGTTATAATAACATAAATTACAACATTATCAATCATAATCCATTATCATTTCATCATTCTACTTCAATTATACAAGAAACAAATCCAGAAAACCCTAATTGTGCCCTAATTATGATTTTGACCCGTTTACTCATTTTCAGACCATCTCATTCTCAAGTAAGCAACCAAGAGTCATTATAAACCTATAAAATGAGTTTACAAATCTTTATCTATCATTAACCATCCTTTCTTCCACAATGTACAAGAATTACAAAGCTAGAAAACCCTAAAAGTATTATACGAGCCCTAATTCCAAGCCATGACTTATTCTTTCAATTTCACCCCTTTTTAACTTAAACTAACAATAAAACCTCATTAATAATACTTTATAAAAGTTCTATGATCTGTATTCCATCATTTCCAATCAATAATATTTGAATTATAAGCAAAGAAAGTCACGAAAACCCTAAACCATACCAAATGGTACCCGCGACCTTATTTCTTCAATTTAACCCCGTTTTAACCCAAACCAAATGCAAAACTTTGCTAATAAACTTATTTACAGACCTTGGTAACACATTCTAACCATCCATGATCATTATATACGAAATCTAAGCAAAGAAAATTTGTGAAAACCATGTCGAGTCCAAAACAGACCCGCACATGTGCAAGGCACTTGCATAAACTCCTTCTAGACACCTTCAGCTTACCTAACAGCTTGGACCTTTCCATGGCCAAGAATGAGGCCACATGACCTCTTCTTTTGCCTAATAAAGCCACGGCAGCAACCAAGCCCTCCAACACATCAAACCTACAAACTAGACCTCCCACATCTGCAATCCTAGCTTATACACATCCCCTAATAGCTCATACATGTGTCAAGAACAGAAATAGATGCTTGCTTAACCTCCTCATTCCCAAAGTGCTATAAATAGAGCCCTTGGTAGCTCTTTAGAACTCGCACCACCCCTCTTCTTTCTATAACCCTTATAGGCAGCAATCCTTTGCTCCCTTATGATCCTAGGATCATTAAAGAAGTTCAAGAAGCGAAGCCCTGAAGAATTGAAGCCCCGGAGTAAAGATACAAGGCGTACGAGTGGAAATACTACCCGAAACGACCTATTTCCACCATTTTTGATCATTGAAGCTCAAACCCAGGTTTTGAATGTTCTACTTCTGCTACTACACCCTTATAATGTTCATATGATCCTAAATATACTCTTGTTAAAGTTTCATAACTCAATTCATGCTCATTTTCCATTTTGATCCAAAACCGTACACCTAAAACCCTAATTTCGCGTTTTTCTTAAAACTAAATGTTATAATGATTAAATATTGTTATAATCTATCCTAGCATGCTTAAATAATGTTAAAATAACCACTTTATTGATTAATAAAGGAATTTGAACTTAAAACCCGCGCGTTTACGTTTTGAAACCCTAATTTGACCCGTTTTGCTTCCTAGCTTAACGAATCGTTATTTTAAACTTGTGTTGCATTAAAACTTCATATTTTAGTTTATTATAACTTATAAATGTCTATTGAAATGTTAAAATAAGCTTGCATGGCAATTTGGACATGTTTTGTAATTATAATCCATGCAAGGGGTATATATCGTAACTTTCGGAAACTTATAACTAAAAGGACTAAAAGTGTCATTTTATCAAAGTTATAACTCCAGGGATCTATTATGTCACTTTTCAAAGTCCAAGGTTTACTTGGTATATCTTTCAAAGTTGAAGGACCAAAGTCGTAAAAATGCAAACCCAGGGGTCTACTTGCAATTTTCCAAACCCCAGGGTCTAAAATGTAACATTTTGAAAAAGTATAAAATCACATTCAAAACATTACCAGACATAACTTTAATTAACGCTTGACGTGCTTAACATTTCCAGATATTGAATAAAACGCTTAAAACCGATCATCCGGAAGCTATATTGTATCACAATACTAGGGAGCTTCATATTAAGGAGTTTCATCTTGGTATTACGTTCTGACTGAGTTGTTGGGTTTACAATTTAAAGTGCCCTAGCTCCTCAAACATTTACTGAATGACTTCTGAATTATGATGGCCCGAACGGTGATACAATAATTCCAAACTCTTCAATCAAACTCATAACTCTTAAAACTAAAGTTCTAGAGTACAATCTTCCTAAGACTCAACATATTTACTCAGGTTGCGTGACGTGGCTGTCTATTATCATTTTATTATATCAACATTCCCCGGTTAAGATTGTGATAAGGTCGTCAGCTTTCATTTCAGAATAATTACTACATCTACCTATCAGGTGAGATTCATAGCCTCGCTTTTACTCATTTACATGTTTTATAAACCCGCGAGGGGGATACATGCTCGTTACAAACTCTTTTACATACTCGTTTATCTTATAACAATGTGATTACTTTTCAAAGACTTATACATGCTTAAACCATGAATACAAGTGTCTTTACAAGTTATATGCTAATCTGATATACCATTATCACTAATGTCTAAGTTACATTATGCCAAAAGTCCCTCATTATCATGGACCATTAATCACTTACGGGTGAACGCAAATATTGTGGATAGATCTATCGGGATTGACGAATCCTGTTTGTGTTAGCCGGATAGGTAACCAAACACACTATATTTGAATTTCATAGGTATATGGCAATTACCTACACCGAGGGCCATTATCTCTATATATATATCACATCATTTTGGGTATATATATACACTAGTCAGTTTGTGTGCCATGAGCTTAGACCAGACTATACTATACCAGACAAGACCAAACAGACCAAATAAGGCAATAACGGGATAATACATTGTTACTATGATAATTGTATTCGTTGCAATTATTACTAATAACGGGTGTATAATAACAATATCATTTTACATAATAATTGTGTTTAAACAATTATTACACTATGACTTGTATTCAAACTGTTTATCAAACCTATGAATTTCACTCAACCTTTGTGTTGACTTTTTAGCATGTTTATCTCAGGTTATTGAGCAATATACGGCACGGAGTGGCATGGACTCGAAGATGGCTAAAACTTGTTATCATTCACATTGTAACTAGATTTTGGGACCTACTTTTGTAAAACTCTGATTTGAAATAAATGATAACATATCTTTTGAATAAACGTCTCTTTTGAAGTCGTTTTCTATGATTATGATTGTTGTATCCATGAAGTAATACCCCAGATTAGCTTCCGCTGCTATATTGTAAAAATGGGGGTGTTACAGATTGGTATCAGCGCCATGGTTATAGAGAACAAGGTCAAAACCTTAACTATAACCACATTTCATTTAAAGAGGAAAATACGACGGGGATTCGTGGTCAAGTTTGACCTGGTCAACTATATAAATTATATTCCCGGGGATAGTTTTGGGATTAATTAATTAGTTAATTAATTAATTAATTAACTCAATTTAATGATATAATTATCACCGGTGACATGTCGCTGGGAAGAACAGTTCACGAGTCAAACCTTTTGGTTGATTGAAAACTTGTGGGCCTGATGTTGTCGCCAGGGCAAATAGCCGGGGATTGAATCCTCTTCGAGTCTTCCCCGACATGTAATCTCTCCCTCCGAGCCACAAAGTTCCCATAGATAGGGGATAAGTATTCCCCGAACGACATGTCGCTGGGGAAATACCATATTCACACGGGAAAGCAGCTAATGCTGTATGATGTGATTGAGCGTTTAGGAGCTACAACAATGGCTTGTCGCCAAAGACAAAGAAACAGGTTTGAGGGTAACCCATGATTGTAATAGTCAATTACGAAATATCATCCGACTAATTTTCCTTGCCATTTCTAGATGATGATGATTCAATAACGACTCAACGACTCCACATTTATTAACAACTCCGCTTTTATTATTTAATAACTGGATTCAAAGGGTCCAAAATTTTTAAGTAAAATATAAATGTCGATAACGCGATAACATGTTGTAACAGTATTCAACATATAATGAAGCATATATAGTTTGCCAAGATATTCATGGACACGAAATGAGCCCTAATACGATGCAATCTTTCCGTTGACGTTAACGCTCTCCATGCCTGGTAATGATATGGCATTAATGTTTGAGTTTCTAATCGAGCAATCTGCACGAATTTCGCCTTGTGTGCCCGTCGTAACGTTCATTTGTCCCATCTTTATCATTGCAATCACAAAGTTTTCAAAAACATGTTTTGGTTTAGTTAGCAAAAAGCTTCGACGATACCACTTATAGTTTTATCCGTGAAACAAAGATTCTTGTCCGAGGTTAAAAGTCCCTTGGCGAGCCATCAGGTTATACGTAATACCTATTTGGTTCGAACACATTTGGGGACCGGAATTGTCCATCATAGGAGTGTTGGTGGTGTTCACAAAATGTCGATACTTTCGGAATTATATTTTATTTGTGAATTGGTTTATTGCTTTTGTTTAAAGTGATTTACTGATTTACCTATATTATATATATATATACTTACTTGATCAATTTTTGGCGCCGTTGCCGGGGAGGCTGTGTTACGAATTTCAAGTTATCGTTTGAAGATTGTTTTTTGAAGATCCTTCCTCGGAAGTTATTCTTGTTTTTGTGAATATTTTCGTATAAAAAAATACAAAAATATTATAAAGTAATCAAAAATCCAAAAAAAATTAAAAAAACAACAAAAGAAATCGAGTTGTCAATTGTTAAATCGGCTCACCTTTAGGATTACAAACTATAAGAGAGGTATAAGGAGGGTTGATCCAACGAACTTCGACCCGAAAGGAGAAGGTTTTTAAAACGCTTCGCGCTTACCCGCTCCTCCGCTTCTTTGTGCGTTTTTCTAGAGAGCTACCGTGCACCTTTGACTTCCGGTTGCCAAAAAGAATTTTTGTGTTTAATTTTTAATAAAAGATTTGTTTTTAGTGCATGCGCACTCGTTCGTCAGGTCCAGTTGTCGAACCGTCAACAACTCCCAGAAGACGTCGTAATAAAAAACATTCCCAACAAGTCGATCCGACTATTGTTGAAAAACCCGTAGTTACGATGGCCGATACACGTACTATGGCGGAATTGCTCCAAGCACCCACCGAGGGTTACGGAGATGCGATCGTTATTCCCGCTATTCTAGCGGAGAATTTTGAGCTTAAACACGGTTTACTCAATCTTGTAACGTCTAAGCAATTTTGCGGTTTTGAGAAGGAAGATCCTCATGCTCATATTCGTTGGTTCAACAAGATTACTTCGACGATTAAGTATAAAGATGTGCCTAATTCGTCGATTAAGCTTATGCTTTTCCCGTTTTCCATCGAGGGGGCAGCCCGGATTTGGCTCGAAAAAGAACCCCCTCGCTCTATAGTGACTTGGGAAGATCTTGTTTCCAAATTCATTAACCAATTCTTTCCTCCTTCAAAAACCACAAATCTCCGCAAACTTACACGAACAAAGCAATCATGGAAGTGAAGTCGAAGCAAGCCAGCAGCTTGGCCGATTTCAGCTGCGAGTTCCGTCTCAAGCTGTGATCTTACAATGGACTCGAGTTGAGGACAAGTAGTCTGGTGGAAATCAAAAGACAACCCATCGACCAATGGCGGTAGTGTTTGAGCTTCAAAAGCTCTTATATTGCATGATACTAATACAAAAATAAGTGTAGTTGGCAGGCATGAAGCTTTAAGAAAAGTCATTGCTACTTGTTTTAATGTTTAAGAGCTGTGCTTTTTGTGGTGGCTTGTGGTTTATATTTATAGTCATTTCAAGTACTTCATGTACATGCTTGGTAATATCCTAAGTCTATGTTTTATAGTTTTAATATACAGCTAAGAATATTAAACTCAAAAACTTTTTAAATAGGTGTTGGGTTTATATTAAAAATATTTTTTGTGAAAAGAATCTAATTGTAAGTGTTGTTATACATGAGGGTCTTATCAGTATATTTTCCAGCTATTTCTTGTTCCTCTTACAATGCTAACGTTGAATTTGCCAATCATATTTTCTTTGAATGCATTATTGCTTTTGATTTATGAAAGCTCGTGTATAGATGGTGCGAAATCCCTTTTGTTCAAGCTTTATCATTCGAGGCGTTTAAAGATTGGTTATCCTCTTAGCATGCCCCTAAAGAAAAGAAACACAGGCTTTTCATCATTTCTTCCTCGGTTCTTTGGTGGCTTTGAAGATGCTTGGCTTACTTGATGTGCATTGGAGTCTAAATTGACAAGATTTCATTCATGGATTTCTACTTACATACAAATGATTAAATCTCGCTGTATTGCTTTCAAGCTTTTAATTGTGATGCAATTATGGGACAAATGTTATATCAATTTCAAGATATTCTACGAGATTACTTTTCAAACGACACATTTAGAGGTCGTTCTCTTGTATCTTGTGCTGTTGTATTATAAAGTAACACTCCCGGACATATTTTCGCTGCGACACATTTGGGGGTGTTACAGTTTCTCCTTTACTCCTACGAATATGTCTTTAAACACATATTTGTGGAGTTGAGAGGAAATGCTGCCGAAATTATCTCAAATAGTAAAGCGAGTTGAGAGGAAATGCTGCCGAAATTATCTAAATAGTAAAGCGAGTTGAGGGGAAATGCTGCCGAAATTTTTTCAAATAGTAAATCTGTTATACGCATTCATATATGAGACGAATCATTCAAAGAGTGGGTTATGATTGCCTTCTATAGTTGCGCTAGGTGAATAAAACAACTCGTATTCCTCGTTTGAATGTGTTTAATTAAGTGCATATAATAACTAATTGTATCGTTAAAACGTTGTTATGGTAATTGATAAGAGTTGGACATGTTTAGAGCGTACTGAAAAAGCATTTTTTACTAGTCTTTAGAAATTCATCGAGCATTGCAAACCGTTATTGAATAGTTCCGGAAATATAAAATGTCCATGTCGTTCTTGTCGTAATGTATCTTTTGTAAGCATTAAGAACCTTTCACAACACATTACAAAAAATGGGTGGGACCCAAGTTATAAAACATTGTCTAACCACGGTGAACCGAATCTTTCTCCGCCAGTAATACATAACACAACACAACCTCAAATGAGTGACAAGACAACGTGCCTCAATGATCTTAGCTATATTCCTCCGAATAATGAACAAAATAAGCCAACTCAAGGAGATATTGGTGAGACAAGTAACAAACTGACTCAAGATAAATGTAATGAGTTTGAAGAGTTATATGTCAGTGCCAACAAGGACTTGTACCCGGGTTGTGACTTTGTGATTCGATTAGACTTTATGGCAAAGTTTACCCATTTTAAGGTTAAAGGTACATTGACTGATTCTATATTCAATAAAATGCTAGAGTTTTTACAAATGGTATTCCCCCTCCCCTAGTAAAGGATACAAGCTCCCACTGTCATACTATGCAATAAAAAAGACATTCAAAACGATCGGGTTATGGTACGAGTCGATACATGCTTGTGTAAATGATTGCTTCTTATTTCAGGGCGAAGATAACAAAGATAAGCAGTCTGTCCGGTGTGTAACACGAGTAGATGGAAAGACAATGACACAATGGGGAAGAAAGTTCCTAAGAAGGTGTTGCGTTACTTTCCGATCATTCCTAGACTATAACGTTTGTACAAGTCTAGTCACACTGCAAAGGAAATGACTTGGCAAGCTACTGGAAAGTGTACGAAGCCCAATAAGATGCAACACCCGGTTAATGGTAGAGCATGGAAGAATTTTGACACCTAATATCCGGATTTTATAGCAAATCCAAGAAATATTCGATTAGGGTTGGCTGTTGATGGTTTCAATTCGTTCGAAAACCTTAGTCAGTCTTACAGCATGTGGCTGGTCATATTGACAATATACAATTTGTCTTTGCGGTTATGTATGAAAGAGAGTTCTTTAATGCTGATGTTGTTAATTCCTGGCCCTAAATCCCCGGGTAAAGACATTGATGTTTACTTGAGGCCTTTGATTGATGACCTAAAGGATTTATGGGTACTCAAAGGTGTCAAGACTATAGATGTTGATACAGGCCAGACGTTTAATATGAAAGCGATGCTTTTATGGACCATCAATTCTTTTTCTGCTCGAAGTAGTTTGTCTGCTGGAGTGGGTAAGGTTACATGGCATGCCCTACATGAAAGGAAGACACTCTATATATGCGTGTGTTAAGCAAAATAGATTATGTTGGTCACAAAAGATTCTTAAAGAAGCCTCATAAATGGAGGAGGTCACTGAATTTCAATGGTGAAACCGAAGACAAAGATCCTCCTAGAAATTTACCCTGGCTCAAATCCTGACACAACTTGATAGATTGCCCATGCGTGAGAAGAGGAAACATCGGAGTTATGGGGATGTGAAGATAAAAAGCAATGTTCTTGTCGATTTGAACTGGACTAAGCGATCTATTTTTTATGAGCTTGAGTATTTTTCTTTTCTTACACCAAAACATAATTTAGAGTGACAAATCTAAAGACACCACTAAGGCAAGACAAGACTTGAAAAATCTAGGCATTCGAAGTGAGTTGTGGCTTGGCCAAAACAAAAACGAGAAGTGCTAGAAGCCTCATGCTAAGTATTCCTTCACACCCGATAACAGGAAAAAGTTTTGTCAGTTCATCAAAAGAGTTAACCTACCAGATGGGTTCGGATCCAACTTCAAGCACAAAGTGACCGATAATGATAGCAATATAATGATGCAAAGTTCACTTCCGTGCGGACTTCAGCAATACTTGCACTCATCCGTTATAACACCAATAATCGAGCTTTCTTAATTCTTTAAGCAAATCTGTTCTCAAACTTTGATGGAGGCTGACATGGTGAAAGGTCAGAGCCAGCTGGTCGATATTCTATGCAATCTCGAGCAAATATATCCTCCTGCTTTTTTTGACGTTATGATTCACTTGGTTATCTATTTACCTCAAGAGGCTCTTGAAGGCGGGACTGTTCCCAACCGGTGGATGTATCCATTTGTAAGATACATGAAGAAGCAAAAAAATTATGTAAGAGAAAAAAAGCCGGAAGGTTTAATAGTGAAGGGTTATGTTGCAGAAGCAGCATTAACTTTCAGTTCCCATTATTTTCGGGATGTTACGACGAAATTTAATCGTCCCGACCGTAATGTGGACTGCCCTCCCCCAACATGTTAGTTTTACGTGTTCCGATCAATATGTAAATCGATTGGTAAATGGTCGGTTATTCGGTTAGATCGCCAGGAATTGAAGAAATATGTACTTTACCACAGTCCTGAAATTGAAATGTACCGGGCCAAGTTCAAGAGGTACGCGTTTTTATTTTGAAACTTCTTTTTCCTAAGTTATCTTTTTGACGACTTATTCTAATACCCTAAACATTTTTTAGTCAATTTCCTAACCAAGACATGAAAGAAGAATTCCGAGGCTGGTTTGGGTCGCAGGTAAACTTAGACTTATTGTGTGTATTTCACTATAAAAATAACGATAGCATATTACTTATCTCTATCTAATCCTATCTTTTTCATAAATCCGTCAATGTTACATAGACAAAGACCCAGGTGTTAGCGCAAGCGGCGAGTTATTCGCTCTGGCTTATGGACCAACATCGACTCCAATCCCAGTCAACTCTTGCGTAGTCAACGGTGTGAGGTTTGTCGTACACAACCGCGATGAACGTCGTATAACTCAAAACAACGGCATTTGTTCGCCCGGTGAGAAGGACGCAGAAATATATTATGGTCAGCTTGAAGAAATTCTTAAGTTTTCGTATATGTCGTTCAAAGTTTTGTTGTTTCGAGTTAAGTGGTTCGACACTAGCAATGAAGGACGTAAAATTAAACGTTTTGTCATTAGAAACAACATAACACAAATCTGGTTATGTAGTGATTCGTTTAAAGATGATCAATACATTCTCGCAACACAAGTCAAACAATTCTTCTACCTTGAAGATATTGCCAGACGACCACCGAATTAAAAGGTCGTTCAAGATGTGAATCATAAAAAGTTTTCGAGCGGGGGTGTCATTGTGGTAGAGAACAATCATGATGTAATACATTTCGACAACTCATTTGATCTCGCACTTTCTATTAGTTTGAATGATTTGGATTTTTGCGACCTTGAATATAGATGGTCAATCAATAGATGTTGACGCAACATCAGATATCATTGATGTTGACGAAGACGGTGATTTTGTTGATGATGAAGACGTCGTTCCTCATGATTTAGCAGATTCTAATGATGAAGTCCTCGCCACTGATGATGATGATGATGTAGTTGTTGTTTATTCTAGTGAAGAAGAAGATTGATCTTAAGTTGTAACTTGTAAACGAAACTTATTTGAATGAATGAAATTGTTATGGATTGTTAAATGTGTATATTTATTTGAATGTGTATGTATTTGGATGTGTGCATGCTTATATTCAAGTGAGTGATAACGTTATAAAAATTCAAGGCAAGCAAACTCAAGTTATCAAGTTTATGCTTATATTACAATAATCCATAAACTCTTACCTCGGCAACCAGTGCCAATCGGACGTGAAGAGGGACGATCATCACCGCCATCGTCACCACCGTGACTCTGTGCTACATCTGCTGACATTTGTAGAAGTACAAGTAGAATAACGTATAGAAATTAATGAACAAAATAGAATTTGTAGGCAGGGGATGCCGAAAACCCAACAGGGGAGGCAGGAAAGCCGGCAAACTGGGGACCAGCGGGAAACCAGGAACCTCGGGTTAAGGAAGCTTACGAATGAATATGGCCCGCAGAAGATCCGGTTTGAGTTTAACGATAGAGGCACGCTGCTTCCTCTCTGTGATCATGCGGCTCAATGAAGTAACCTTATCGTAAAGATCGTCACAGAGTTCCCGATGTACTACCCTTCTTGGCACAAAATCAAGGAGGAGAAGAAGGCGAGGGTGTTGGGAACCCCAGCGTCAGTTATTTTATTATTCTTTTATATTATTTTATTATCATGTTCATTTATTTAGATGTGTATATTTATCTAAATTTGTTTATTTATTTATATCTTTAAGTTTGTCTTTGTTATATATGATTGCAGCAACACTTTGACTTGACGCCTCACATCCAAACCAATATTTGGCCAAAAATCAAAAAAGGCATCGAGTAGCATTTGGCCAAGGTCTACGTTGACAACAAGTCTTCCTTAAAGAAAGAGCATTGGATTCTTAAACGTTACGGGATGCGTGACGTGGCAGGCATCAGATCCCGACCTCCCCTAAACATCAAGCAGGCAGATTGGGATACGCAGATTGACTATTGGCTTGATCCTAAGAACGTTGCCTGATGCCTTTAAAATGCTCAAAACCGAGCAAAGAGCAAGGTCTTCTGCCAGAAGGGATCCCGGTCAGTTGCTGTCCTCAAAAATATGCAGGTAATACACATTATAATTATTTCACATATATAGTTCAGTTTATACATGGTGTGTTGTGCTTTGTCGTTTTAATTTGTTTCATCTTATATACGTGTGTATGTACAGATGGAGAGCTCAGAGACTCAAGAGTACCCGTCCCTCATCCAGACCTACTTCGACACACTGTTGACGGCGTATTTGCGCAGGACGAGACGCGAGTTCAACATGTAAGTATTGTTTCAAAACACGCATTTTAATGATTTGTCGACAAATAATGTAGTAACCCGACTAACATATTAACTATCTTGTTTTTTTGTCACTACATAGGAGGAGATGATTCGACTGAGGGATCTAGGCGACAATACGCCGACGGGTGTGCCTTACACTAAGGACCAGATAACGACCATGGTTCGAAATGGCAAGCAGCGAGGGCACATTCTCGGTGTTGGTAGGGTTTTGGTCGAACAGGGCAGCGACGCCATCTCTATCAACGAGCCTCGATGCATTGATGAGGTAAAAGAAGATAATAAACAGCTAAGGAAAGAGCTTGCCATGTTGAAGACGGTAATCAGAAGTGGCGACCGGATGTCCCAGCTGCTTACGCAGCTTGAGTTACAACATGAGGTCGATGGTGGCAGCGGGAGTGGAGGGGACGGGATGATGAGCCGGGCATGGATGAGGACGCCGACGGGGATGAGGAGAGTTAGGACATGTTATATATGGGTGCGTATATGTTATTTTGTGTCTTGAAGTATATTTTGGAGACTCATATATAAATATTTGTTGACTTGTACATTTAGAACATGTATCTAAACATTTGTTGACTTGTATCTTGCGGATATAGCAAGTTTTGTGGCTAGAAAGCCCGTTTTGTAGACTTTATTATGTTTATGCGGATTTTTTCGTATTTAGCTTATTTATATAAAATGCGTTGATCCGTTATATTGTTTTATGTTTTGGTACAAGTTGAAATGTATTTGGGTAGCATTCTCTGTGGTTATACATGTTTGTTTTTTGGTAGATTTTTTTCGGAAAAAATCTGAAAGACAGCTGCACAAAAAAATTGCGCATGGATTCCTCTGCGACATGTCGCCGGCGATAGTTTGGAAAATACGACGGGGATTCGTGGTCAAGTTTGACCTGGTCAACTATATAAATTATATTCCCGGGATAGTTTTGGGATTAATTAATTAGTTAGTTAATTAATTAATTAATTAACTCAATTTAATGATATAATTATCACCGGTGACATGTCGCAGGGTAGAACAGTTCACGAGTCAAACCTTTTGGTTGACTGAAAACTTGTGGGCCCGATGTTGTCGCCAGGGCAAATAGCCGGGGATTGAATCCTCTTTGAGTCTTCCCCGACATGTATTCTCCGGCCACATGTTCCCGGGGATAGTATTCCCCGACGACATGTCGCTGGGGAAAATACCATAATGTCACAGGGGAAAGCAGCTATTGCTGTAGTGATGTGATTGATCTTTTAGCGACGACATGCTTCGCCAAAGACAATGAACGTTGTAGGGTAACCCATGATTGTAATAGTCAATTACGAAATATTATCCGACTAATTTTCCTTGCCATTTCTAGATGATGATGATTCAATAACGACTCAACGACTCCACATTTATTAACAACTCCGCTTTTATTATTTAATAACTGGATTCAAAGGGTCCAAAATTTTTAAGTAAAATATATATGTCGATAACGCGATAACATGTTGTAACAGTATTCAACATATAATGAAGCATATAATTTTGCCAAGATATTCATGGACACGAAATGAGCCCTAATACGATGCAATCTTTCCGTTGACGTTAACGACTGTCTATTCTTGTTTGTGCTGGTTTTGTTGATTGTTCTGGGGATTAGATTCCAATTTTCATACTTTCCTTTTTTTTCCCTTTCTTGCCTGTGGGGACGTTCCAGACACCATATAATTTGCATCAAGATATTCATGGACACGAAATGAGCCCTAATACGATGCAATCTTTCCGTTGACGTTAACGCTCTCCATGCCTGGTAATGATATGGCATTAATGTTTGAGTTTCTAATCGAGCAATCTGCACGAATTTCGCCTTGTGTGCCCGTCGTAACGTTCATTTGTCCCATCTTTATCATTGCAATCACAAAGTTTTCAAAAAACAATGTTTGGTTATTAGCAAAAGCTTCGACAATACCACTAGTAGTGTTATCCGTGAACAAGTCTTGGTCCGAGGTGAAAAGCCCTTGGCGAGCCATCAGGTTAACGTAATACCTATTGTCGAACACATTTGGGGACCGAATGTCCATCATAGTGGTGTTGGTGGTGTTCAAAATGGGGCATGTTGCTAGTAGACTGCTGTAAAATGTTTGTTCCATGGTTGGATCTGGTGTTGGGAACATTCGACGCTCAAAAGACCCACACTCGGCTCTTCCAATCGTATGGGCACCAGAAAGTGCAACAAGGTCTGTGACATCTAATCCTTTTAGGGCGAAGGCAGCCGTTAGGTTAGCGGCAGTTGCGTTAAATGGAGGAAGGTTGGCTAGGGTTTCGTCTCGTGTGGCAAAATCAACTCCATCTCGTCTTCCCAAAGGTACATTGTAAGTAGGGCCGCCCGACTACATTATCAACAAGTAAATAAATCATTAGAAAACTAGCTAGCCGAAAAATGATTGCAACATGATCTAAGATTGATGTTCTTAGCGGGGGGGGGGGGCCTAGAAATACCAACAACCGCGTCCTCAGCACAAGGGCAGTAATACATAACCAAGAGACTGTTTGGTTGCAAGCTGCATGGACCAGACTACGAATATTTTCGATGATCGTGAATGCTCGTGGTCGCAAGGTCAAGTTCGGTGGCGCAAGTTGCTCACCTGGTCCGCTAGCGGAACCATTAAGTAACACCGAACTATCACAACCCTGCCGATGTTACAATCAAGTTAATTATAGATCCAAAAAAAACATCATTTAACTATATGACAAGAGTAAAACTATATATGTTATTATTAATACTAAATAT
This sequence comes from Tanacetum coccineum, assembly GCA_026074375.1. NCBI lineage: Eukaryota > Viridiplantae > Streptophyta > Magnoliopsida > Asterales > Asteraceae > Tanacetum > Tanacetum coccineum. Next base: position 7,164 of record BQNB010107340.1, on the reverse strand, counting down.
CATCTTAGTTTCCATTTCTTTTCTATATGTTGATGTATTTAGTTAGAGTCTATAACGACTCAAATCCTATCATGGATTAGTTGAATAAAAGAAGAAATTTATACTAAAAAAATACATAAACTTTTACTCTAGCTACGAGCCTACAAAAATTAATCAAATCCTTAAATGGTCAAATAAGAAAACCTTTGAATAGGTCAAATCTTTAAAGTAACACCCCTTCAAAATATTGAGCTCTTAATTTCATGCAGTTATTCTCCAAGAACCCTAGACAAAAGGTCCAAAATTCCTGATAACATCATACTAGCCTACCAAAAAACCAAGAACTTTAAAAAAATTAATTAAATATAACAAACTTACACGAACAAAACAATCATGGAAGTGAAGTCGAAGTAAGCCAGCAGCTTGGCCTATATCGGCTGCGACTTCTGTCTCAAGCTGTGATCGTACAATGGATTCGAGTTGAGGACAAGTATTCTGGTGGAAATCATAAGACAACCCATCGACCAATGGCGGTAGTGTTTGAGCATCAAAAGCTCTTATATTGCATGATACTAATACAAAAATAAGTGTAGTTGGCAGGCATGAAGCTTTAAGAAAAGTCATTGCTACCTGCTTCAAAGTTTAAGAGCTGTGCTTTTTGGGGTGGCTTGTGGTTTATATTTATAGTCATTTCAATTTTCAAGTACTTCATGTACATGCATGGTAATATCCTAAGTCTATGTTTTATAGTTTTAATATACAGCTAAGAATATTAAACTCAAAATCTTTTTAAATGTTGGGTTTATTTTAAAAATATTATTTGGAATTTTGTAAGAAGAATCTAATTATAAGTGTTATTACATGAGGGTCTTATCCAATTTACTACTCCCCTCGTCTCAAAATTATAGTCCAAGTTAGCTTTTTTGGTTGTCCCAAATTAATTGTTCACTTCTAAAAATAGATAAGAAAGTTAGATTAAGTTTACCATATCATCCTCACTTGATGTAATAATTACAAACTTTAAAAAAGTTATAAATTAATTGGCTAAGGGTAAAACTGTCATTGTGCAAAAATAAGAGAAAGAAAGCTGTAATGATAATGCTTTTCTTAAACTGCGTGTTTTTTGTCGGTGGACTATAATTTTGAGACGGAAGGAGTAATTTGTATGTAAACAAGTTTCTTTAAGAGAAAAGCATAATCAGTATATTTAACATGCATTGTGCTCACCATACTACTGATTATAGCGCATGATGCAGCTTGTTATAAAGGAGTTTATAGGGCGTCTTTGGTACCTATAATGGTGTCAACACTCATGTGAGATAACAGAGCAGTTTGTGTGTATGATTTTTTTCTATTTAGTTTAAAAGTGTGATATTTTTTTTTGAACGACAACTTTATTAAAAAAACTAGCAAGGAGCTAGAAGGACATTACAAAGAAATAAGATAGGGGTTTTTTAACCAATACTCCCAAGAAAAATGCCCATTACCTCTACTAGAACACCAAAAAAGACAAGAAACAATGTCATCAAAAAATCGTTCGATACGATTAGGAGGCGAAGCGACAAAAGACCAACTGATTTCGAAGCCTCCAAATCCGCCACCAAGCAACATAAAAAAACACCTTCTAAAATAGACTTGAGACGGGAAGAAAGCCGAAAGGATAAGAACCAAGCATCCCAATCCGAGAAAGAACAAATCTCCTGCCAATCCAAATCCCACCAACGACAAATTTTACGAAGAACAACCCGAGCCACGTCACATCGAAAGAAAACATGCTGAACATCCTCCATAGCAGCATTACAAAGAGGACACAGATGGGAATCCAACAAAACACCTCTACGGCTAAGATTAACTCTAGTAGGTAACCTATCACGATGAGCACGCCAAGAAAAAACATTAACTTTAATAGAAATGAATTTTACCCATCTCGTTTCAACATCCGATGAAGGGAGAAACAAGTCATCAATAAAGTTTATGATGACTTTAACCTTGAACTCTAACGTGTTTTGGGGTTCTATGATGTGAAAATGTTATACGGTCCAAGTTGACGTGACTGATTTTTTTTATGAATTATATAACATTATGTTTAACCAACCACTACATTATGATAATCTTATGTATCAGATGACCAAGTGTTATGACTTCACTAGTTTTAAATGTATGCTAATCGCTAACCTATAATAAATGAAATTGATTATCAAATTTCTATATTGTAGTCAGGGGCGGAGCCAGGAATTCAAGTTAAGGAGGGAGGGGGGGGGGGGGATTTTTTTTTTTTGGCTACATCGCAACTTCAACTTTTGCATTTGAATGGCGTAGAATGTCTTATAATAGGTCTGGTCGTGCATAATCTAACAACAGTTTATTAATGCGAAGCAACAACCATATATGTGTATGTTCGATAATTATTAAAATTCTTGCATGTGAGTGTTAGGAGATCGAATACTTGCAAATGAATTTGTCACCTTACTAGTATGTGGTAAGAAAGAGCAATTCATGTGGTATATAAGTGCACCTCTAAATACGTGTTTTCATTATAAGTTGGTAAAGAAAACATACCAACAGAACTAGCAAACTTTTTTCAGAAAAAAAAACCAACTATTGTACAACTAATCTAAAAATTGTAAAGTTTTTCAATAATTTAGAAAATCAAATGATTCTTAGTACTACTAGTAGTAGTTCACTTTCCTTTTATATGGTCTTGCTTCTTTTTTTTAAGCTTTATGTATACTTGTCTTGGAAGTTGGAAAAGGAAAACAAAACAAAATGTGTGTGCAGAGTAGATGCTGCAAAAGCAAAAGTAGCTATTAATTATTCTCTTTATTCTTTTTTTCTATTTAATATGATCATCTTCTACATACACCAACCATAAAAACTTCATAGCCACGTACACTGGATCTCTTACTTAACAACTATGAACTTTACGTTTTCATCTAAAATTCTCACACAAGGCGGTTCACTGGTTAAGATAACGCTGGCAGTTGGGGAGGCCCAGCACCCGCCTGCCACCCCATTGGCTCCGCACCTGATTGTAGTAGTGATAACCAAGGTTATAAATAGCGTGAGGCGACGGCGTGGCGGCATAGGCAAGTCTCACGCTTTTGCGAGCCATGGTGAGTCATGACGTTTCTACGTAACTTAAAGCGGCACAAAATATGAAAAAATATTTATAAATTTATATATTTATATCATATTACAAATATATTGAGTTTACAAAAAGTGTCATACATAAGGAATAAAGTCAAAAAATTATCTTTGCATGTAATCTTTTTCATTTCTATATAAAAATACGATTTTTATCGAAATTGAATTCAAAAAAGCCTCCACGCATCACGTTTTATCGCGTCTTATCACGTTTTTTCACTCCTCATCTCACATCAAGCCTTAAACCCAAGTCTTGATCTATTGCGTGGCGTGGAGGTCACGCCTCGCGCCTTTGCGAGGGCTTTGCGACGCCATAGCGCACCTTTTAGAACCATGATGATAACCTTATATCTTAAATCCTATCTAAAAAGACTAGCATGGTAACTTTAATCGGAGAAAAACAAAAGGAAAATAACCCCGATCAGCCCGGTTCACCTATTTTTATAGGTTCTAACCAGTTTTCTCCGGTTCATTTTCAGGCGGCTTGCTTTCAAAACTATATGTATTAGCATATAAGTTGTATAAAGCTTTGTGTGTTTTATTAGTTTGTACAATGTGTATAATAACATGTACTTTTCATTTTAGGGGTGTTTTAAAAATTACATTAATTAGTAATGAGCGTTTTAAGAATAACATTAAATGCGTTGACCAGTATGTGTTGTGAATTGGTTAATTGTACATATTGCATGAATGTTTGTATTATTGAATTTCAGCTCTTTGTTGTTTGCATTAAATAGTGTACAATGTGCATTAATTTTTGTATTACTTAATTTTTTTGCATTGAATGAAGAGAGATGTATGTAGCAGAATTTTATTGCTTGCATAAAATGTTGTACAACATGCATAAAAATTTGTATTACTTAAAAAAAGTGCATTCAATGAGGAGAAAAATGTGTGTTAGAAACCATTTTGTTCTTTTGTTGTTTGCATCAAAGGTTGTACAATAAGCATAAATAGTTGTATTACTTAATTTTTGGCATTTAATGAGGATAGAGTGTCTAATTTGCTTTATATGTATTATATATTATTTTTAAATATTCCGTTATACAATTAATAAATGTTGCAAATGTACGTTGCAAATTTGCAATGGTGTACAAATATGGCATATTATATTGGTAGAATTGTTCTTTCATGGCTGCTAAAAGTAAAAGATGGCCTATATGCATGGTAATTTTTTGTCATCAACAAACAATAATCATCAAACAATAATCATTAGGGCATCTGCTCCACCTGGAAGCATTATTAGAGACATATAAGTGACATATAATCGTTTAATCCACTGTAAAGGAGGCCATGTATTATAGTGCATAAATTGAGTCCTTGACTGTTTAGATCTTCTTTTACCTTTGAGGTGGGCATGGTGTCGGCTAGCATCCATCGGCGTTGTGGTCGGTTAGTGAGTGTTGCGGTGTAGGCAAGGAGGTAAAGTGGTTTGGATGCGAGTATGAGTGTTGCGAACTAGTAATTTGACAACAATGATCAAAATGCAAACCTATGAGATGCCCAGGGACGTTATCGTACATATATAGTTAAACAACAAAATGATTCAAGTTATAAAAATGATAAATATTAGTGTAAGACTTTAGACCTTTGAAATGAACACAATAAATATATTGATGTTCAAAAAAAAAAAAATCCAGCATGGTATTTCTTAACATTATTAGTAACCTTTGTTCATGAGTATATTGTAGAAATATTATGCTCAACATAAACAAATTAGGATTAACAAAAACTCATCAACGAGTGTGTACGTATGTGTACTTGTAAAATGTGGTTTACTTATTTAAATTTAAATATACCTATATATTCGAATATCCTCTTAGTTTAATTTGGACAGTCAATGATTCTTAAAAAATATATACGAGAAAAAAACAAATGAACAAACAAAATTTCTTTCTTTATAGTTTTATTTTTGTTGTATTATAATAACCAATTGTTTGGCAGGTACACTACACATGGACACAGTGGCGGATCCAGGATTTTAGATTAGGGTATGCACTATTTTACAAGAGTTAGTCTTATGTTTCGGGTTGATTTTTTCGGGTCGGGTTTTTTAAGGTTAGGATACAAAGGGATCGTTTAGTTTTGGATTCGATCCGTTAGAGTTGATTTGGTATATTAAGTTTGGGTTATATGATACTAAATATTATTTTTTGGATTCAAACGTTTTAATGAAGGTTGGTTACAGTGTTATTCCAATAAGATAGGAGTAAATTTCAACTAATATTTTGGAATAACGTTAATCAATGCTAACTTGATAGTTCTTTTCTTGTAACATAACACAATTTCATGTCTAAAAATTCTATACACAACTTGAGAAACATGCAGATAAAAATCTCCACATAAAGTGATTAATTTCCCAATTGACGAAGAGGACACGATAAATATTGAATTGCAAGTAAAATGATCTTGACAATGATAATAAAATGATAAAAATTACTAATTGTAGTTCAAGTGGGCTGGGCTTAAAGAGGGATAATCAGTTGACAAATATTAATCTTTACATATCAAGTGGGTCACAAAAATATAATATATTCACCATTTAACCTCTTTCTTCTTCAATATGTTGCGGACTCCTTCAATAATACTCTCTTCGTTCCATATTAAGTGTCCATTTTTGACTTTTTGAATTCTTTTTTCATAAACTTTGACCGTAAATATTTTTCTTTATGTTATATAATGCTTACTGAAAATTATACCAATGAAAAATACATTCGAAACTCTATCCATTAATATATTTTGCATTGAGTATCATATGACATAAGAAGAAATAATTAAGGTCAAAGTTGAAGAAAAAAGACTTTAAAAAGTCAAAAATGGACACTTAATATAGGACGGAGGGAGTAATACATTCACTGTTTAACTAGTCTGTGTTTTTTTTCTTCTTCTTTTTCTTTCTTTCTTCTTTTTGAATTCAAGGGTATGCACATAAAAGTTTATAGTATTTCAAAGGGTGTGGACTTAAAATTTTGTAGTGTATTTTGTACTAGCTTATGAAAAAAATCAAATTTTTTTTCACTACTAAGAATTCAGGTATGCATGTGCATACCCGTGCTACACTCTAAATCCGCCCCTGCCTGGACGTCAATATATCATTTAAGACTATCGATTAAAAGCAAGGTTTTAAGATCATGGTCTTAGTTAAGATCATTTTCATGTATGTAAGTTCAAGATCGTAAAATTAAATTGAGATCTTAAGATTTTCCTATAATGTCATTTTCTTTTTTTTGAACAGCGGATTTTATTAAGAAACTAGCAAGAAGCTAGAATTACAGAGAAATCAAAGAAGGGTTTTTAAGCCAATCATCCCAACTGAACGATGCTTTACATCTAGACTTACACCAATAAAAAGATATGAAAACAACATCATCAAAAATAATCGCCTTTGAAGGTTTCTTCTCCTCGAATAGAAGTTTGTTTCGATAAGACCACACAAGCCACCAAACCACAAAAAAGACACCTTGGATCATCATCTTAACTTTAGACTGAAGACGTAAAGAGGCCATCCAGTTGATCCATTCAGTGAAGGAGTTAACGTCCGAATATTCGATATCCCACCAAGAACAAATTTTGCGCGCAATTTGTCTGACTAAACAACAACTAAAAAATATATGTCTCGTAGATTCAACCCCCCTATCACAAATGGGACAAAGGATAGAATCGATCTCAATACCTCTACGCGAAATATTGAATCTCGTAGGAAGCGCTTCCAATTTGATTTTCCAAGCTAGAATATTCACCTTAATCGGGACACTTTTAATCCAAAGAGTTTTAGAATCAACCGTCAAGAGACGTTGATCATCAATAAATCTCCGAATAGAAGCGACAGAAAACTCTCCCGATCCCTCTAAAGACCAGAACCATCTATCAGGACACGGATTAAGCACGATCGGAATGAGCAAGTCCGTAAGCTTCTTGAAATGAGCTTCTTAGTAATATTATATACAGATCTATAAATTATTATATATTTTTTTTGAACGGCAAAATTTTATAAACTAGCAAGGAGCTAGAAAAGAAATTACAAAGATATTAAATGCGGGT
>BQNB010107339.1:16751-23191 GCA_026074375.1 Tanacetum coccineum | reverse complement strand
ACAAACCGGTTGTTTAAAAAATGAGTGCTACTACTTCTTTGTTAGATATGAGTAAAAGACTCGGTCGCCCTGTATATTTATTGTTTATAATAGTTCGTAGTTTAATAGTTAATCGTATGTCTTTCGGTTTTAAGCCGGGTTCTAATACCCGGTATTTTTGTAAAAACTATATAAGCCTCTTCCAACTTTGGAAGAGGTAAGCTAGTCAATAATCATTTCACTTTAAACACATTCTCTCTCTCTAAAACATCTCTCTATGTGTTTCTCTCTCTAGAAACTAGCCCAATCACAAGAATCATCATCCGTGTTATGAAATAAACGATCCTACAATTGGCATCAGAGCTATGTGTGGATTCGTGGTTGATTCTTGTGGTTAAACAAGATCAAATTCGTGCTTATTTAAGCCTCAAAAAGGCCCACGGCTCACTTTTGAGTTTGGCTTATTTGTGCGTTAAAATTGGATGTTACTTGTTCTATCTACATAAAAGGTTAGATTGTTAACAATTTCATGTGTTGAACAAGCTCCTAGTTCGAATTATAAGCTTTTAAAGCTTAGTGTTCTTCGTGGAGGGTTGCTTCATTTTTGACGATCCAAGAAGAAATACATGTTATAGGATGTTTAATCTTGGTATATCTCCTTAGTATTGCATGTTAGAGCTTTGATTCGTGGATAGAAAAGCTTATTTGAGTGATTTTGTCCAATTCGACCTTGTGTTCAACGTGGAGGGTTGCTTATTTAATTATTTGTTCTTCACGGCGGTTTGACCAAATAGGGGACAAGATCCGGAAATTTAGGAAAAAGTCAAAGGCGAGTTGCCAAAAGTCAAAGGCGAGTTGCTTAATTTTAATAATTATATTCGCGGCGGTTTGTTTAAATTTGGTGGCGAGTTGCTTGTTCGCGGCGGTTTACACAGGATTGGTGGCGATTTGATTATTATATTGAACAAAAGGGAAAAGTTACTCTGCCCAAATTTCCAAAAACCCATGGCGAGTTGCCAAAATACAAGGCGGTTTGGATAAAAACCTAGGCGGCGAGTTACTCTTTTGATACCGGCGAGTTACTATAAAATCAAGGCAGCGAGTTACCATCAGGCAGCGGTTTGAGTTCACGGCGGGTTGCCTAAGACAGCAGCGGTTTGCATTATTTTAATACACGGCGAGTTGCCAGTTCAAACGGCGAGTTACTCGCTTACAAAGGCGGTTTGCTTGACAAAAACTGGCGGCGAGTTGTTCAAGGTGGCAGCGGTTTGATTAAGTAATTTGTAATCTTTTTTCTATAGCCTTTTTAACTTATTTTTACATCAAATTAAATTTGTAATAGCGGTAAAAATTATTTCGGTCGACACCTTTTCAGGACCACTTTTTGGCGGGAAAAATTAAGTAATATAATTTTTTTTTTCTTTAGCTTTTTAGCGTACTTTTTACCACCAAAATTTAGATTTTTTGGTAATATGGGTATAAAATTTAATTTTTATATAATCAACTAGCCAAATTTCAACAAATCAACAAACCAAATACCACAACCAATTATTCATTTACGGTTTTTTCTATTGATTTGTAAATATCCCGGTAAACTTCTTATCGGTTTAAATCTTAAGACTTGTTAAAAAATCCGGGAACGTCCATTGCATTATACCAATAATCAGATGTCTATTTGTAGAAGATATTTGGTATCGGTTCCGATACAGCCCACCAATGCTTGACAGAACAGACTTTGAATCTTGGCAACAACGCATTCGTCTGTATTGTCTGGGAAAAGATAATGGAGAGAACATTATGAAATCGATTACTGAAGGTCCATTTCAAATGGGAACGTTCATACAAACTCCTGCTGAAGATGTGAGAAATGCGAGTGCACTTCATAGGTCCAAAAATGCTAGAGTCTTTACAGACCTTTCGGTGGATGAAAGGAAAGGTATAATGCTGTATGCGTGTAGAATATTCTTACTTCAAATGTATACCAAAAGACGTTCTACAACTATCAAAAATTATATGATGCCAAAGACATTTGGGCAATGTGGAAGATGATTTTGGAAGGAAGTTCTGAGTTAACAAGGATGACAGGGAATCAACAATTATAGATGAATATTTGAACGTTCTGTCAAATCAATGGAGAGACCATTCAGTTTACTATGTTAGGTTTTTGAAGCTAATTAACGACTGAGAAACTCAAAGATGACCATGTCAGAATGAGCTTAACTATAAATTTATGAACAACATGTTTTTACCTGAATGGAGCAGATTCATTAACTGAAGTAAAAACTAACAGAGGTTTGAATGTGTTAACTTTGATCAGTTGTAAGCTTATTGATGCAACAAGAGGTGCATGCTTATGAGAACAGAATGATGATGGAAAGGTTCATTCAACCAACTAATGATCCTTTGGCACTAGTGTCTAATGCCTCAGTTCAGCAATATCCAACACAATCTTGATTAATGCTTGAAAATGGTTAGCCAATGCTTAGAAACATTTTAGAATATCTTAGATATGATGTGTATAGGTGTGTATGGGTTGTAGAAAATTTTGTATGGATTTGGTAAAGGGGTGTTTTCAAGTTGTGGCCTTATAGAGACCAAGGGGGGATATTTTGTTGATTTTTGCTAAGTGTGAAAGTGTATGCATGCTATCTATGTGTTACTTGCACTTATAAGGGTTAGAGTGGTCAAAATTTTGCAATAGTTAGTCAAGAACACAATGAGGGTTTTAAGGATCTTGGTTCTTGGTCAAAGAAACATGGTAAGCTTGTGTTTAATGCATGTGTGATGTACAAAGCCACTTGGTGAATTTTGTGAGCTCCTTGTCTCCTTGTTGTTGTTTAGCCGTGGGATAGGAGGGGGAAGAGGGCTTCTAGAAGTCCTTTGATAATTAACATATTGTCTAGTGAATTTTATGCAAGTTTTTAGTTGTAGCTTTTAAATAAAAGGTGTTTACTTGTATACATTTGTGTATTGTTTTATTTTATAATGTTCAAAGTGAAACATAATGTTAACTTAAGTGAATTTAATAAAACTTTGAGTGTTGGGTACAATCGTAGGTATTTGTTGAAGCGTAGAATTATTTTTGTGGTTCCGTGTATGCCTAAACTTAATTTATCGCGAAACGTATACAATTTACGTATCCGATAAAAATAAAATGAACAAAGATCATAATTATTCTCAAAATAATTATTTAATACTTGATTGATGTAAACGTTTAATCGATTGATGCCCGTTTACATTGAACACTAATTTTTAGCTTACGCGATTTTACTTAATACATGAAATTACAAGCAAACGCGTACAATACAAAAGGTACATTATGGATTTATCGACGTCGTCAATGACTTGAAAACACAGGGTGTTATAGATAGCTTATCCTAAGATAAGCTGGTGTGGTCTTGGAAGCCCATCCAGGTCTGGTTTCCCTTCCATATTAAAAGATGTGGTAAATTGAGGGTGAATTTGAGTATTACTAAAGCTTAGTTAAGCTTTTGAAAGCTTAACTAAGTGAATAACTAGCTTATGAATATAAATGACAGCTTATTGAACTTATTTGAACACAAAAGAGCTTATTTAAACTATAATGAAAACAAGAATTGCAAATTAAGCTTAAATGAAAACAACTTTTATTGATTAAGATACCTGATTACAAGCTGATAAAATGAAATTTACATTGATTTAAAAAATAAGTCAAAATGACTAATAAAACTAAATCAATGTAAATTACACTAAGATTATACTACTCCTAGATATCCTCCTATGAGTGAGAGGATGCCTTCATTTATAGGCCAAGAGAGAAGGTTTCTAGCTACTTGGACGTCTTTGTCTCATCCATCTCATTCATAACTAATCTGAATCAATTGATATGTCCCTTGATTTGAGTGAGTCACATCTTCCAATCATATTTGTTTGGATAGCACAGGTTTCAAATTTTTAGTAGACGTGTCAGACGGGAGCTTCTAAGAAAGGTAATGTTACCAAGTAAGTGGGGTTAATTGGGTGTAAGAGTTGTGCCGGGTAAATTTGGGGACGGAGGTGAACAGTAAAACTGTTTTTCCCGCCCCCTTTTTCTTTATACGTTTTCTTTGTTTGACCCGCAGCTTAAAATGGTTGACTTGGGCTTGTATATAAAGGGTTTGGGCCGCGGTTTTAGTTTTGGGCTCTGTAAATGTGATTTGTGATTTGGGTTATAATAGATTAACGACGTTTGTTCCTAGTAATAAAGGATAAGGTATTATTCATTTAAGGACTTATGTTGAAATAGGTTTAACAATAAGGGCTCATTCGATATTTTGAAGTTTTTGTCATCATGTGGGTTGACTAAGCTTGACCATGGTTGACTTTTATTGACCTTGGTTGACCATAATTGATACATTCCCGTCTCTTGTGTACTCTTTCCGTTCCCGTGTCCGATTTTGGCTCTTTTCTTGTGATTTTTGTAATATCCGTACCTACACATTCACAAAAGAAAAAAATACACATATACAAGTATAATTATGCACAATTTTCATCTTTTTAGTGTCATTTTTGATATAAAACGGATATGTGATTTCTCACATATCAGCAACCATATCAGCGTGCAGTCTTATAAATGATTAACTCACCACTTCACCCTAAATTCACCCAAAAAAGTCACTCCTCAAATATTTCCCATTCGTTTCCGTTTCCATGTTTATCATATTACACCTACACCCCACAACCCTTTAAATACCTCTTTGATAGTAACTTTTAGTACTTACGCCTAGCAGTAGAGGTTTGATCCTTTATCAAGCCTATGGTAATTTGTATGCTATGACAGGTAATGAGTGTTCAATTTTTTGTTTCCCATATTGTTATAATTCATTATACACCCGAGAGAAAGGGAGAATCCAAACACTTATTGTGAGTGTTTTTTTTTAGGGGTTTTTGTTTATAAAAAAAAAAAAAATTTTTTTGTGGCTTCTAGTTACGAGGTCTAATTGGTTGTGCCATGGATAGCTTTAAAGAGTAAGTTAAATGCCTCTGATATTGCTATTGTCTAGGTAAAAAAGCTCATTTGCTTGGGGACAAGCAAATTCCAAGTGTAGGGGTATTTGATGAGGTGTAATCTTATACACTTTTTTGGGGTCATTTAACCCCTATAATCATGCAAAAATGCTTAAAATATGTGTTTAATCATTTCTTTTTTGCATTTTAGCACTTGTAAGACATTTAGAGAAAATACACGTGACTAGGACTCTATTATGGAATAAATAAGACAAGAGTACGACTTTACACAAAAGAAGGCTTGAAGAATTACTCACAGAAGGTGGAGACGGCGTCAGGAATACTTGCGATGCCGTCTGGATAAGACAGCAACGTGTTAGAGGAATTGGTGCGGTGTTAGGGACTATAGCCGTCATAAAGAAACTCTAAGAAGCTTCGCGGGGCGACGGCATTGGGATTTATTGCGACGCCATCGCATATTCTTTTCTTATAAATGCAAACTTAATTTTAGGGTTTTACATAGCATATTAGGAGTGGAGTTCGGTAGAGAACGATTTGTAGCTGACTTTGGGAGTATTTTAGGGTTTCCCATGTGACATCTGTGATTTAACCAGGTTGGTGATGCCTTTCGAAATGGCTAAGAGTTTATTTTGTGTGATATCTTGTGTGCTATGTGTTAAATATGTGTGCTAAGTGGTTTGAATAGGTGCATGATATCATTTTGAGGTATATGATCATCTCATTTTGAGTGCGCTTGTGTTTGGTAATGAGTATTCTATTTGTTCACTTATAGTGATAATGGAAAAGAATGGTGTATTGCATGCAATGCTACGTCAATAGTTGGATGATTTTGTGTTAAGCGTTTATTGAAATGTATATGTTGGAATTAATGTGACGTAAAAGTAAAAATTAGTTATTATAGTAGACTTTTAAAAAATGAAGTGAAATTTGAAATGAAAAGTTATTTTTAGAAAGTTTAGTAAGTAGCGTTTATGTAAAAAGGTTTACCTAAATTAGCTTAAATTTTTATGAAAACTTAAGTTAATGAAGATAATTAGTTAATTAATAATTAAAGAAAATAAAATAAATAAATATATGTATGTATATGTAGAAATTGGCCCAAGAAAGGAAAAAAAGAAAAGAGATTTTGGCTAACTTAGGGAGTTGACTAGGATTATGATTCTAGTTAGTTAGATAAGGGATCCATAAGCTTAAAAAACGACTCATTCAGCCACCATATCCATTTTGGGTCGACTTTTCATCCCTAAGAACAAGGAGAACAAGAATTTGATCCAAGGTTTTGCTAGGGTTTGTGTTAGAAGCTAGTAATCAAGAGGTATGTTCTTACTAGTTTAATTTTGCTTATGTAACATGTAATTATGATGGATTTCTTAAGGTTTTTATAAAAAATTAAGTAGTATTGCGTATATCCCGCGTTCTTGCGATTTATACATGTCAGCCACCTATTGAATTAATATGATGGATTATTAGGGTTT
>BQNB010107339.1:6751-11751 GCA_026074375.1 Tanacetum coccineum | reverse complement strand
GAAGGTGGTTTTTTCTTCTTGACGGCTGCTAGCAATCTGCATTGGCTAAAAAAACATATTGATGCTGAGATTGTCGTTGTCTCTACTTAGAATTATGATTTACGGTGCTGGTTTGCTTATACTTTTGGCTTGTCCTCCCTCGATGCCACCGTTCCTTTCTTTGTCACTGTCCACGGCGTGCGATATAGTGGCGGGTGCATTTCATTCTAACAGCTACAAATGATGAAAAATGAATATTTTTAATAATATTTACCAAAATGAAACAATTAAATAGATTTTTACAATTACTCATGCAAGACTAATGAAGGATTTACCTTGTAACAATGTGATGAAGATTTGTTAGAAAATGAGTACTATAAGTGGTACGGCTTCTATAGTATTTATAGGTATATTTTTGGCTGGAGATACATTTTTATGCCAATCAATATCATGATGTCTAACTAAGTCGTAAATAAGTGCTGAAGGCAAGTGGTCAGTATAAAGAAGCTGTTGGTGTTTACTTTCGTATCTCTGCTGAGGAACCTCTTCACTCAGCTGTGATGCTTGAGCAAGCCATCTTACTGCTACCTTGTAGCTAAACCACCCATGCTACGGAAATATGGTTTTCATCTCGTTCTTTCTGGTGATCTGTATAACATTTGCGATCAGATAAAACATGCAATTCGTGCATACAGAAATGCCCTTTCTGTATTTAAAGGAACAACATGGAGCCGTATCTGTGATCATGTGCATTTCCAAATTGGAAAGTGGTACGCTAATCTTGGACGGTTTGACGTGGCCATGAAACATATGTTGGAAATTCTGGCTTGTAGACATCACTCAAAGACTATGCAAGAGTTATTTATAAAGGACTTTTTCCAAATTCTGCAGAAAACAGGCAAAACATACAAAATTTCTCGACTTCAGTTGCCAATTGTGAATATCTCTTCCTTCAGTATTGTTTCCGAAGATCATCGAACGTATGGATCAGCTGCTGCTATCAGTGTTAAAGAAAATGTTGGGCAGTCTTTGGAAGAAGAGATGGTTCCCTCGTTGACTAATGCCAAGACTAATTGGTTGGATTTACAATTAAAGCTTCTACTAGTAAAACTTAAACAATCAAACACTTAAGGTGGGATTTGCTTTTGAAAACCCTCTCCAGCTTTCCATTCCCATATCTAATATTAACCTTATGTGCGAGTATTCAGCAAATGAGACACTACATGATAGCTCATCTTCTATAAATCAAGGTGTTGAAGATGGGAATATAGCAACAGGAAGGGAGCCGAGCTCAGACAACTCACTTTTTACACTATCTGAGGTTGACATAACTTTGGCAGGTAGTGAAACAATAGTGGCTCATCTAACTGTTATTCCTAAAAATGAAGGCAGACTAAGAGTAACGAGTGTAAGTTGGAACCTTTCTAATTCAATGGTTGGCTTTTACACTTTTGAGCCAGACCAGATTAAGAAAAGGATTTCCAAACAAAAAAGGAAAGCTAATCAGAACATCAGTAAACTTAAGTTTTTGGTTATCAAGAGCCTACCCAGACTTGAGGGTGTTATTAATAACCTGCCCAGTACCGTTTATGTTGGTAATTTACAACGTCTATATCTAGAATTGAGGAACTCATCGAAAATTCCTATAAAGAATTTAAAGATGAAGATCAGTCATGTCACACCCCGCCTAGGTGGAAACACGAGGCGTAACATCATGGATATCATCACAACACAATCGTGTCTACTATAGAGAAATCTAAATAAAGGAAATAATCAAAGGGACACAATGTGTCATGACAATACCCAACACAAGATAGAGGAGTCTTGCATTACCAAAGTAATGTCATACACGAAACAAAATAATCCAAATACTAACAATCTCCAACGAACAAGTATCAAGCAAAACAAATGAAAAGACCAGAAAAGACAACTCCACAAGCAATGCCTAGGGTCTCTCTAGCCACTCTTCCTAACATCCTTCTTATCATCACGATACTCACCTGAAAATGATGCTTAAAAACGTCAACATAAAGTTGGTGAGAGTCATAGGTTTAAGACACGATATAAATCCAATTAAATCATTACTGTGATAAATGAAAACACTGCATGACAATAAATGAACTACCATATAAGCTATCATGTAAACCAAATCAAATCCAATCCAAACCAATACCATTCACACGATTACGAGACGTCTCTATCGCAAAACTACTCCAATTGATCACTAAGCCATGGAGCATACCACAAAATCCACTCTAATTGATCACTAAGGCCAGGCGCATACCACAAACCCACTCCAATTGATCCTAAGCCATGAGCGATCACATCACAAACATGTAGCACATAACATATAATAGCCACATAAAGTCCATGCATCACTTTAAACATATTATCACAGTAATCAAAACATTTCCATACTAGCATCATTTCCATCCCAAGTTTAAAACGAAGTAAAAGTGGGACTATGAAACTCACCTAGCTCAAGCTTAATCCAAAAAGGTTCCAAGAAGCTTCACAAAAGATCAAATACAAAACGTACGGATATAACATCACTAGTAGGTCCATCACTCCAATAGGGGAGTAAACCTCAACTATAAGGATTCTAAGCGATCTATCCAATGTTCTAAACTCATTTTTGTACCTATTTAAAATACTTTACATAACTAGCTTACACATTATCTTACTCTTTCAATTATCTGATTGATCAGAATGTTTAGACTCAGTTGCACGCCCTAAAACGCACCAATATACATCATTTAATTCTTGGAAAAATTTCACAGATTACTAATACAAATATGAACCCCCCAATACTCCCCAAAGCTCATACCTTTTATATAAATACCCTTTTAGAAAATCATAAACACCAGTGTCCAAAATTCGCTAGTAACAGAACCCTAAAAAATTTATGTTAAGCTGACCATTTAAACACACCCCATAACTTAGCCAAATCAAGGTGGTTCACACACTACCTAGGGAATATGACTTCACTGAAATTTTCCCTTGAAGAAGGTGTCTAAGTATTTTTGGAAAAATCAAAACCCTAACTAAAACCCGTCAGAAAATTCACTGTTTTACACACTTATCTTATAAAAATTATTTGACAACCTTCCCGACCACGAAAACTCTTGGGGCTGGATTCTTTGGAAAGAAGACTCAGAGGGCTACTGTTTAAAAAAAAGAAACTCTTAAATATCATTCTTCATCATATAGAAAATCGCTCGTGAACACAGCCCTAATTCTGTCAACACTAAATTAAGATTTCCATGCAAACCCTACAAGTAATTTGCATGGTTATGGCCACTAATGACAATCTTATCATACTATTAACATTAAATACTCATTAAGAACTGTATTTATTAGAAACCCAAATCCAACTAATTAAGCCTTTAATATTAAAAGATATAAAGGGCTTAATATATTTACCTTTATACAAAAACCCTAACAAAATTCTTGAATCTTTCTTGGTTCACTTATGGCAGTCGACTTTTTTTTGTTCTCCAGGGATTATGGGACGATTTAGGGTATTAGGGGAAAAGCAATTATGGGCTAGGCCTTTTATTTAAAGACCCTAACTATCCTAGTCCAATTCTAATTAGGCTCATACAAAAATTAAAACCCAAAACCCTTTTTTTTATTAAAACCGATCGGCCCCTCTTTTTTATTTTTTTTCATTAGATACTTAATTTTAATCATTTCCTTAAATTTTTATAAAAACCTAAGCTAATTTGATCAAACCTTTTTACTTAAACGCCACTTACTAACCTTTCTAAAAATAACTTTCGTTTCACCAAACCACTTTCCATTTTTAGAAAGTTTGCCACATACTTTCATATTTCACTCACTTATTTCATTTCTAAAATGCCACGATTATCATAAACGCTTAACACTAAATCATCCAACTATTGACGTAGCATTACATGCAATACGCCATTCCTCTCCTTTATCACTAAACGTGAACAAATGGAATACTCATAATTCCACACAAACATACCCAAAATGAGATGCCCAAACACCTCAAAATGATATCATGCACATACTTAACACACTTAGCACACTTAAAATCACATAGCACACACATAAACACATAAAATGAACTCTCAGCCATTACTAATGGTATAAACTAACCTGCTCAATCTCGGTTGTCACAGTATCCCCTCCTTTAGGAAATCTCGTCCCGAGATTTAACTAGCCAACTCATCAGCACTGTCAACAAACAACTGAGGATACCTAGACTTCATATAATCTTCGCGCTCCCAAGTGAACTCGGGACCACGCTTTGAATCCCAACGAACCTTCACAAGTGATATTTTGCTACGCTTTAAACTCTTAATTTCACGGTCCAAAATCTCTATAGGTTCCTCGATAAAACGAAGAGTTTTGTCAACCTTAATTTCATTCAATGGCACATGTAGACTAGCATCTGCCAAACACTTCTTTAGGTTTGACACGTGGAACGTGTCATGTACACCACTCAACTCCTCGGGCAACCTTAACCGATAAGCTACAAGACCGATCCTCTCTAGAATCTCAAATGGCCCTACATACCTCGGAGCTAACTTACCCTTCTTCCCAAAATGAACCACGCCCTTCCAAGGCGACACCTTTAGCATCACACGATCTCCAACCTCAAATTCCTATGGCTTGCGCCTGTTGTCCGCATAGCTCTTTTGACGATCCCTCGCCGCTTGGAGCCTCTCCTTTATAACTACTACTTTATCAGTCGTTTCTTGCACTAATTCGGGTCCAATCAAACTACCTTCCCCAATTTCAGCCCATAACACAGGTGTGAGTCCCTTAGGAATAGATCTCTGCAGCCTATTAAGGATGATAGCCAAGATGTATAAATACAGTTGACTATGTAGAAACACTGATTATGAATACTATGTGTTAATGCAGAATCTTAACACAAGTACTAAGAAAAACAATGAATGACTAAATAATAATTTCTATTAATCTGCTTTGAATGGTTACAGATTACTAACTATGAGATATGATTTTGCTATGAGATATCTTGAGATCGT
>BQNB010107338.1:12833-23191 GCA_026074375.1 Tanacetum coccineum | reverse complement strand
GTATGTTACTGTGCTTCTTAAAATACAAACAGTAAAAAAAATTAAAATCGCTCTAGGGGAGGCGTGATCTTCATTTAATGCCTATGACAAAAGCTGATTTTTGACCCCACGTGTACCTGACAAAAGCTAATTTTTTTGGAATCGTTATGTAGTAGGCGCGGCCTTCATTTTTAAAAAATTAGGGCTCCGATTTATATTCGTTATTTCCTATGTTACTTTAATTGGCCGACACATGTCCATTTGGGAAATCGCTACCCATATGACGCGATTTAAAAGTTTAATTTCGAAAAAAAAAGTTGCAGGTTTACTGCAGGAATACACGAATCCCAACGGGCCAATTACGTAATTTTCGGAAAAAAATACTCGTTTATAAAAAATTACAGAGTACTAGTTGTGCCACATATATAAACAATGGACACGTCATATATGAGACAATTTGTTAGACAACCCAATCCAATCATGTTTAATATTCCAAAATTCTACGAAAGTCATACGCACAACCCATGAAGGTTCGTATATAAGGTTCGTATATCCGTTTATCCGCAACCGAAAATATATATCATGTAATGTTAGTCGTTAATTTGTTGATTGTTCACGTTATAGCACAACCAGTGTTGTTTCAAAATTGCATTTTACTTACTAAATCATTTTCTATGGTTAGAATTAACAAATCAAGATAAGTATATATAGCATATTTGAAAAGGATTATTAAGTAGTAATGATTTCCGAAAGATCAAAACTCTCATTTAGTTTTAGCCTCGAAAAGCCACAAATTAGTGTTTAGTAGATAAGAAAAAAAACAAAAACAAATTGCTTTGAAAGTTCAATTCAAAGTTTAAAATTTATCATAATTCATGGTAATTCAAAGTTTAAAACAAAGTCAATAATCAATATTGTATCTCCCTAATGAAAAAAATAGGTGTTAGACGCTAACTACCCAGCCTCACTACAAATGTTTTCACGCGCATCTCCACCGGTATCAACGCCATCCGGCGTCGCGTACCCCCCTCCGGTAGAACTCAAGGCGACCAGAGTCTCAGGTCCATTGTGTTGTTTGTGCCTTAAGGTTGAAGAATTGAAGCCTTGTGAGTTTGGTAGGTTAGAGTGACGTGGGAATGAGATAGGTGAAAGAAGCTTTTTAATTATACTATACGATCTTGGGCCGTGTGAATAACCAAGCAGCTGGGTGGAAGAAAATGTAAAAATGGAAGATTAAAAGGGATAAGTTGCTGCGTGGATGGTGCAGTTGAATTTCTGCGTGAAGTAAAGATAGGCTTAAACGGTTGATTTTGTATAAATAGTACTCCGATAAATATGAGACGATTTGTTAGACAACCCGTGAATTAAATTCCAAATATCAGTGGCGTTGTTCCGATCATCTACACTAGTTTCGATCATCTTCGTATAAGACAACACCTGTAAACTAGTTTCGATCATCTTCGTATAACAACGACGTTGTTCTCGCCGAAATATTCCCTGATAGACTTTGAGCTAACATTTTTATAAAGTTTATAGAATTATAAAAGTAAACGCTAATTTGTGAAAACAAGCAAAGATTACCCGCGCGTTGCTGCGGGCGTTATTTTCGCGCGTTATTGCGGGGCATTTTTTTTTGTTCGGGTTAATTTCTTCGGTCTCATGTTTAATAGTTTGTTTTTTTCTCATATTAAATGACAATTTTTTTTTTTCCGGCCGATGAACAGTAACCACCGGTATAAAAAAAATTTACCAAAAAAATTTTTTTTTGTCCGATGAACAGTAACCATCACTGTTCATCGAAACAGTAGCCCGTTACTGTTTTTGGCAGTATTACTAATTTAAAAAACATGAGAATGATAAAAGAAATTGTATACATATATTTTATAAAACCTACAAAATGAAAATTTGAGTTTTATAAAATTGGAGATAAAAGTGATACGGTAAAGTAAAAGCACTAAGGAGCCGTTTGGTATCTAGGAATCGCAATGAAGGAATGGATTCGCTCCTTAAAAAATTGTTTGTTTAATAACTATGGGTTTCCAAAAAGTAAAATGATACCAAAATATGACACTATACTCACACCACCCAAGTTGGTAGGGATTCACACTTTGATACCTGGGCTCACCATTTCTATTCCACCCTATTATCAAATCCATACCGATAGTCATTCCATATCGCAAACCAAACGCACCCTAAAGTGAATGATGAAAGTGTTATTAAATGGATAAAAGACAAAAAAAACTGTTTTAGGGACCAACGGTGTAAGTGGGAAAACAACAAAAAAATGACCTTTGTAAAAGTTACTGTTTTGATTTTGAATTAGGGACTAACGGTAAAATAATAAAAAATTTGAAATTACATAAATGCCCATGGTTGAAAAGTCAAACTAGCACCCGTTACGTATAACGGGGCTCGAGGGACCAAACGGGTAACAACAATGACAAAAAAAGACTAACGACATCGACCCCCGTTATCTAGGGACTGAATCCGCAATCGGGCCTAACCATAGGGACGAACGGTGTAATTTACCCTTATAAATAAAAGAAATAAAAAATTTATGTAAAAGCAGACCTTTTAAACACAAACGAATGAAATTAGACACAATAGATTCTGTAATAAACACAAAGTTACAACTTATACACAGGATGTGAATTGAATGTTAAACTGATGATGGTTGTCAAATGAAATAGATATGCAACCTTAGAAAGTTTATTACAATTGGGGAAGACTTTACCTGGTTTGAGTAGGTGTGGCGTTGGGCTCAAAACCCATGGAATTAGTCGGCCAAAAATTCAAAAACCATACACCAGAAAAGAACACGGCCATTACAGTAGACAGATACTATTTACTGTGTAAGGGGGTGTTTGTTTCGGCTTATATGTGGGCTTGTGAACTTATTTGATTTTGGCTTATTTTTCATAAGCTCCGGTTTCTGGCTTATTTTGAGACTTGTGGGCTTATATAAGTTTATTACGATATGATAAACTTATATAAGCCCATAAATCCCAAAATAAGCCATAAAATTGGGGCTTATGAAATAAAAGCTGAAATCAAATAAGCTCATAAGCCCACATATAAGCCGAAACAAACACCCCCTAAATGTAGAAGTGGAAAGTAAGACCCACACTATCAACTCTATCAAGTTGCATGGGTTATGGATGTTAAAAGATATAGTTTATGAGATGCCGATCAGCTTGAGCTTCATATTCTTGATACCAAATGAAAAGGGACTGGGTAAGAAAAATGCTTATAAAAAATGCTTATAAACGAGTTATAGCAACAAAGTATCGACTGAAGAGTCATTCTAGAGCTTGAAGTCTATAACCATGTGAAGTTGTGAACTGAAAATACAAGGTTTAGGGCGTAGTCTCATAGATCACTAAAAAAAATCAAAATGATGAATAATACATTGTACAATGTAAATTAAATGATACACTACCCAGGGACTAAATACGCACCTCCATTTCAACATGAATATTTAAGTATAACTTACCTGAAACTTTTCACAACAGAAGAGTATATCTAGAAACATGGATAAGTATCAGTGGAAATTGCATCGTTCCAACATAGGATGCGTAAAATCAACATATTTCTCCCACAAAGGCTTATACTTTTCCATTGCAATCTTCAACCAAGGCTTTGAATTACCATTGAAGTGCAACACAGCTCCATTTTCAATCACCTGCGGATCGACATTCGTGTATCCCAATCCTAAGACATGCCAGTTAGGATCTAAAGGCTCAGTCAACCCATAAAACGTAAGAAGGCCAGGTGGTAGGGTCCCGAGCTTCCACAGTGTCCGGTCAACGTTCTTTTCTTGCCAATAGTGGTAGATTCCAGTAACATTTCTTTTTCTCCACTCCACCAAATCAAAAACATTCATCCCAAAAGCCCAACCGCAAGCATCAGGATCAAAATGTGATCTAATGAGCGGATGAGAGTAGTTCAAGTACTTATGGTATCTATGAAACGTTTCCATACATGTTTCCACTGCACCATTGACATTACCTTTTAGATCTACTGTAAAAAGACCCGCAAGATCCTTTTGAACCACAACATCGTCATCAAGAAACACTAGTTTCTTCAATGAAGGAAAAACTTCCGGAATGTAAAACCTTAAATGGTTCAGCATAGACAGATATTTAGGGTTTCTAAATTTAATTGGAGTTTTCCCACCATCGTTACTTCCAGAGAAGTAATAATTTTGAGTTTCAGAGTCTTGCAGCTGTTTAAGAACAGGGACGTAAGTGGCATTCAACCACTTGAAATCCTCAAACTTCTGAACATCAACAGTCACCCCACGAAAACTGTTCATAGTAAACCAAGCCTTCATTGCAGCATAATTCACTTCATCAGTTACAAGATGGAAAACCAACTTATTAGGGTTCAATGAATTTGAAGCAGTCGAGTTTATCACAACCGATGTAGCAAGAATGTTGTCCGAGAACACACAGAAATGGTATAAATTGTTGTCTTTCAGTTTCATACTGTTTTGAATGTTTCTGTTGACCTTCTTCTGTATATCTGTATTTTTAAACCATTCAGTAGTTAAACGGACACCAAGACAGTATAGGCTTTTTGGGACTTCTTCAGCAGCTATTTGCCCATATTTGTTACTTTTATCAGTTACAGAACTCATTTGTTCTTCAAGATCTTGGATTCTGGCTTTGAGTCTCATGATCATGGTTGAGCTATCATAATGGAGCTGTTGGGCTTGAAAAAGTAAGAGGGCCATGTCTCTAACAGCGGTTTCTGATTCTCTAAGTGTCAATGGAGATCGCCTCAAGGCAGCATTTGAAAGAAGGATCTGTGAGTTACGTATCTGAGCACTCAGTTCCCATGCAAATTGAAGGTTGTTGCTTTCTTTTGCAATCACGACAAATGCCTTTGCCAGTGATATTTGATCATTAAGTTGTCTTGTGATTGAGTCGGGATTCAGCATTTCAGCTGTCACGTTAAGCCCCTCAATGATTTTATCGCGCCCATAAGAATTCTGCATAACACAAATCAGCGAATAATTTTATTTTTAATTGTGAACAATTCTATAAAACCAATAGGGTAAAGGCTATTATAATATTTTCTGTAGTTATTAGGTTGGTGCAAGAATCTTTGACCTCATCAACTTTTCCATATGTTAGGGTTTTAAAGCAAAAATTGAAACATTAATTACTGCAATTTGTGGATAGCACTTCAGTGGTGTGGTTTCACTTCTCATTTTATATCTCCATATTCAACATATACATGATCATGAATAAAGTACTACAAACGAAATAACTCACCCTCTTTTTTTTTTTGAATGGCAAATAGTATTATATAAACAAACTAGCAAGAAACTAGACTTGCAACGAAACTAAC
Source organism: Tanacetum coccineum (assembly GCA_026074375.1). NCBI lineage: Eukaryota > Viridiplantae > Streptophyta > Magnoliopsida > Asterales > Asteraceae > Tanacetum > Tanacetum coccineum. The sequence goes on along the minus strand of BQNB010107338.1, from coordinate 17,857 downwards.
ATCACACAAACTGATTCTCGACCCTAGAAACTACAATTATAATAGGACTAAAGAGCGACGTGAATAGATGAAAATCCAACATCTATTTTCCCATTATTTAGGTTTCCCTTTAACTTCTCTTTAAACCTAGAAAATGGGTTTCACAGACTTCTAATTGTTGTTACTTTTGCAATTCGCTGTTGTTCTCTGATCTGAATTTTAATTTAATATAATTTATACATTTACCCTTTTCAAATTAATTTTCAACTCATTTCCTAACTGTTGTTACTGCTGCAATTCTTTTTTAAACATGCATCATGTTTTTAAAGCCACAAAACTCAAAATGTTTCCACAGATACAAGATCCTAGAGAACTGTGTAAATACTAGATTAATCTATAACATAGTGGTGTCTTGTAGGATGTTATAGATCTTCCCTTAAATAATACAATCTTGGACAGAGGCTCTAGACATCATACTCGACTTGATGACCTTGTGCCGTGACACCTAGTGATGTACTAGTAGTAAAGTAAGGGGACAAAGATAACTTATTGGTCCGTAGAAGCAACTCACGGCAGGTTACATTTGCTAAAGAACTAAACCTTCTCACAAGATGATGTTTCATCATACTTGTTGCTACTCCTCCCCACACCCTCTATTAGTAGGTGCGAAAGTATATGCACAACAAATTTTCTATTCCGGACTCATTTTACTAATTATGAAGATGATCCTTAACAGTTAACTCTCTGATTCTGTATAAATCGAGGATCAAGTGTACTTTTACACTTGTCAATTCCCAATAATGGTGTTTTGTGGTGGGACAGCGGCCATCCCTGATTGACATTGACATTATCATCCAATGTTGGCTATGAACATAAAAGATATAAAACTGGGGGAGATGTATATTCATGGTTCATAGAAGTAGACATCAAGGCTTAAACTAAAAAAAAACGATGCAAATTCATGCTGAGGTTGCACTAGTATAGGACTATAGGCACACTAAGTAAAAGTAAAAGGCGCATAAGCTTAAAAATCGCGACTCTTAGTTTCAATGTAAAGCATGCAATATAAGAATACTTTCTTTCATTAGTCTGGTTCTACTTATACATATACACATACGCAGGGGTGGAGCCAGAAAGTTATGGTCGAGGGGGCACACTTTGATACTTTTTAGAAACTACACTACGAATCGGTTCTTTAGGGGGGCACATTACAAAAAAAGCTAGATAGTTTAGAAAATTTACACTACAATTTGTGTCGTTAGGGGGGCACGTGCCCACCCTGCCCCCTCCTGTCTCTGCCTCTTCACATACGCTATCGTCTTACAATATCATCAATAATTTACAATATTTGAATCATACTTGTATAACTCGCTAAGTGGTACTCGAGCGATCGCATACCTTATAGCATCGGCAGGTGGGTACTCGGATCGGAACTTTTATGTATCAATTTACAAACTATATGTATGACATGTTCATCGCACCCTAGAACTATGCTTAGAAACATTAACATCAATTTGTCACACTGAAAAACTAATTAATTAGTCCATACATTCAGCTCAACTATCGCTTCTTATCTAAACTATTAGTCGCGACCCTAATTGATCTTAACAATTCTTCAATTCACAATTACAAAAACATAAATAAGTTAATGCACAGAAAACAAAGTTAAAATAAAAGTATTAGTACCTTAGATAGCATAGATCTGGATCTAGGTTGAGTTGTACCCTCACGACTCAACAAAACAATGAGCATAAAAACCACAAATCCACATAATAACAATAACGTTAACCAAAACACATTCGAATATCGTCGTCTCATTGGACGACGAAAATCCGACCGTTGCCTTCTCATTTTTTTTATATAATTATAAACCCTGACTTCACATCCAATTAAATTGAGTTGTGAAGATCTAATTGGAATTTGAGTGAATTGGGTTTGGTTTTGTTTGATGATAATTTGGCACTGATAATCGAATCGAGTGTTTTATCACGAGCAGTGGTCGACAGAACTGTTGGATTTAATATTTATACTTACTTATTATGTCAATAGTCATTCATGTTTTCTTATACGGAGTATTATATCTAGGTTTTTCATATTCACTCAATCGAGTCGTGTTGGGGTTAATCTGTTCGGGTTTGCGAGTTGACAGGTTATTATGAACTCTATCCAAACACGACCCATTTATTAATCGTGTAAAGAAACTCAACCCTAACCCAGACATGCATAACACGTGTAACCCGTTTGCGACACGTTTAACTTGTTTAAGTAAATAGGTCAAGCGTTGAATAAGGTTGGTGGTTTGTCGATTTAAATAATTAAAATGCAAAACTGATATAAAGAACGATATAAGGATCTAAAAAGTTATAAACATAACATACAAATAACTATACTTCAATTTCAATGATATATGAGTTATAATCGTAATTCACTCATATTAAGTACATAACAAAATACATTTAATTCAAATCGAATATAAATTTCAAGTTATAAAATTTATTTTTAGAGGCTTATATATACTTAAACGGGTTCACGTGTTGACCTGTTTAATACTTACTAAACCCGAACACGCCCCGTTTATTAAACGAGTTAAACAAGTTGACCTGTTTTTTACCCAAACATGTTTACCCTCAACCTAAACCTGTTTAACTTTGTGTCATTTATCGTGTCATGTCAAAAATTGACACCCCTAATCTTATGTATAACATATACTTAGTGCCCATGCCTGTAAACGAACCGTTTATTTGTTCGGTTAAAATTAAAATTAAATGTTCGTTCATTTAATTTTAACCGGACAAATAAACGGACACAAACATTTAAACGGACGAAATTCTTGTTCATGTTCGTTTATTAAAAAATGAGTTGTTCATGTTCGTTCATTAAGACACTAGGCGAGCGCTAAACGATCAAGCATCAATGAACGTAGACAAACAACCCTAAACTTTATCAAATTAATACATAATATTTTGTTTTGTTTAAACAAACCAATTTTAAAAGTATACAATTAAAACATATGATATGCGAACATAAAAAAATAAACGAATGTTAAAGAACGCATAATCGGACGTTCACGAACATAAATGAACGGACGCGACTTTTGTTCATGTCCGTTCTTTTAACAAAACAGACGTAAAATATTGTTCATGTTCGTTCATTTAATAAATAAACTACATGAAATGTTCACTGAACGTTCAGTTCGCTTACAACCATGTTATGCGAATATAACACCACGTGTAATTCCTAGAGTTTCCAATACCATTAGCAGTTACCGGTAGTAGTTGTTGTTTTTTCTACAAAAACGTTTGGTAACGTAGTTGTACGTTTAATCATAATGTGTAAATCATCTCTTAAATGCTAAACACTCTTAAATGTTTGAAAATGAGCCTTAAAATAAAGGTATAAGCGACTTGCCAAACGACCACTAAAAGTCACAACGTTCACTGCAGCTATATGCTCCTAAACATTCTGCACCAAACATGCCCTAAAAATAAATGAGGGAGTTTACTCTTGCTTGAAATTTGTATTAAATTTTTTTTAAATAAATATTAATTGCTAGTTAGGTATGTGTAATTTTGCAATAAGTAAAAAAAATTAGGCAACTATGATTTTATTAAAATGCACGTTTTTTGTCGAGATTCTAGAAAAGTACAAAATGGCCGTGGTAGGAGACATAAAGATCACATTTATCACTGTCAACTAAGCTTTTTATTTCTTCAACTAATTCCACCATCAACTTAGTGTAATAAGACAACCAACATGACCTAAGATCACATATGCGTGCTCTGATACCATATGAATGGAAAGTAATTTGGGGAAAATGATTATGAATTTTATTAATTGTTCAAATGAAATGATACAATACAACTATTTATATAGTAGGAAACAACAAACTTAACAAACTATTGAAATATTTACAGTCTAGCCCTCTACTTCTATAACATTTACAAATAAACCCCTGTAATATTATATAGTCTTCACAACTTCAACACACAAATGTACTCCACTTAAACAAAAATACACCCTACAAAAACCAAAATTACACACACACAACACACCTCCAAGACTTGGTCTTCCAGACGATCGAGTTCTCTCCTCTAGCACGTGTCGTCCTATGACGCGTTTTCCGAGTGCCACATAAGTAAAAAGACGCATTGATGATCTTTTATTACCGGAGGTATAAGTGATTAAAGGATGATGAAGTCGTATGTTGGAAAAACGGTCTTTAATTTACATTAAATATACATGCTCTAACCAGCATATCTCTGTCATCAATTATAACGATCTCAAGATGTTTGTTTAGTGATTTTTGAACTTGAAACCTCACTTGTAACTCGAGCTATATAAAAGTAAAGTACATTCTCACATATACACTATTGTTATTTTAAAAGTATTAATGTAAGCTAGCTCATTAGAAGCTCAAGCCTCTCCTAAAAGCTATTTTCGATGAACTTTAGTTTGGTTTTTAAAAGCTTTCATAAGCTTGTATGTCAAAGAAATCATATTTTATAAATTATTTTACTTTATAGTCCAAGTTTACATAAGCTTTTCCTATCACATTCGAAGAAAACTAAAATAGAGTTATTCTCATACCCAATAATCCATTCTCATATATAGTGCATGAGACCTCGATTCTTTCACAACTTTAGATTATAAAGATAGACTAGTGACCTCGGATGTGGTAGCTTATGAGATTAGAACTTTGAGACCTCATTAGAAGCGCTCTAAGCCTTAACTGTAAAAATCTTATCATAAGTGTTACCTAAGACTAAATATCTTCAAGTTATAATAGATTTATCATAACTATTTTCATGGTGGCAGTAGCGAAGCCAGAAATTTGTGTTAAAGGGGGCCGTAGTTAATTTCTATGATAACATACACTTCATAGATCATTCCTCTCACCGGTTCTGTAGAAAACTAGAAGGGGGGTTGAATAGTTTACCGCTTTTTAATTTAATGTTTATGTTTGTTAATAAAAACTTAGATTCGACTTTATGTGAATTCAACACTTGCACAATATAAACAATATACTTTTCTAAACAATTAATAGA
>BQNB010107338.1:0-11135 GCA_026074375.1 Tanacetum coccineum | reverse complement strand
CTGTCCCAGCCCATTAGATGGGTACGGGTTGGCCTATTAACTTTTTCTTTGGTATCGGCTCCATCTTTGACTTTGACTTTTTGTCTTTTGGCTTTGATTTGACTTTTCTTTCACGCTCTTTCTGTTCTTGTGCTCGGTTTTGTTGTTTTTGGCTTCGTTTTTGTCCTTTTCTTAGATATCCGTTACTTGCACAATATAAGTGAAAACATACAAATACAATGTATTTTTGGTATGTTTTTGGTCATTTAAGTCCGTTTTAATGGTCAAAGGTATGTGTAATTAAACACATACCAGTCGTTCACTGTTCTAGGTGTCAAAAGCATGTTGTGCTAACTTTCATTAAATGCAATGTTTAGCACACATGCAATAACAAACCCTAAAACATTTTCTACAAACCTTTAACATCCAAATGGCAGTTGTCAATTCTTTAAGAAGATTTTGAAACTTCACCATTTATATAAACAAATCAATCCAACATCACAGATCACTTTTCACAAACACAATAACATCAAAAACAAAAAAACACACAAGATCAAAACAAATCAAAACCCCAAACCCTAACTTAACAAAATGGCAGAATCATCATCACAAATCCCATAACAAGAACCATCACCACAACAAGAACAACCAAAATCATCAGGATCTCCTATTACTTTTGATCCTGCAACTTGATGACATCAAATAACGTTACTTTTATAGCATCATTTATCCCATGTAAATAACCCATTTTGTATAATTATTGCAAAGAATTGTTACTTAATCATTTGTATTTAAGAATTGCAGTAATTATGGAGTGCTTGGTAAAGATTAGCTAAAAGGCACGCATTCTAGAGCATAAACGAAGAAATATGAAGAAATTGATTCTGACATCCAATACGTCGTATCCATCAAGGAAGATACGGCGTATCTGTGCCAGCACTTCACTAAAGACCACGAAGGAACAAGATCAATATGCCATATCCAGAGGAGATCTATACGCCGTATTTAAGATATAGTAATAAAATATTCTGGAAGATATCAAACGTGGTCCCTACTCTAAGAAACCCCCGATACGCCGTATTGACCTTAGTTAATACGCCGTATCGACCAAATTCTAGACCTTATAAATAGAAAACTTAAAAACAGGTTTTCAGTGTGCTAAATCATATTTTTGATACCTTAAACATAAAAGTCAATTTTCAGAAGAGAAGAAGAGCAAAAGAGGTCAAGCAAAGTAATTAATTCCATAGGAAACAACTTGTAATCTCCTATACTCTTGTAATTATTACTCTTGTATTGAGTATGATGTTCTAAGGCTAATACCTTCAGGTATTAGCAATTATTATAAAGATTTGAATGTTTGGTTTTGTTTATATCAATTGCTTAATTTATCATTGATTGATTGCTTGTTTATGTTTATTGGTTTATACTTGTTTACGTTCTTTTGTATGTGATGACATCAAATAACGTCTATTTTATAGCATTATTTATCATATGTAATTAACCTATTTTGTATAATTATTGCAAAGAATTATTGCTTAATCGTTTGTATTTAAGAATTGTAGTAATTACGGAGTACTTGGTGAAGATTGACTAAAAGGCATGCATTCTGGAGCTTAAACGAAGATTTTTTGAAGATTACTGTTCTGACATCCAATACGCCATATCCATCAAGGAGGATACAGCGTATCTGTGCATGCACTCACCAAAGATCAGGAAGGAAACAAGATCAATACGTCGTATTCAAGTTATAGAAGGTGAATATGCTAGAAGATATCAAACATGGTCCCTACTCCAAGAAATCCCTAATACACCGTATCTAAGACTTTAGATATGCCGTATCGACCATATTCCAGACCCTATAAATAGAAAACTCAAAAATGAATTTTAAGTGTGCTAAATCATATTCTCGATACCTAAACCATAAAAGTCGATTTTCAGAGGAGAAGAAGAGCAGAAGAGGTCTTGCAATGCGATTAATTCCATAGGAGACAGCGTGTAATTTCTTATACTTTTGTAATCATTCAGTTTTTGGTATCATTCGTTAACTCGGTTAGTTTACCTTGGCTAAATCATTACCTTTGTATTAATTATGACGTTTGAAGGCTAATATCTTCGTGTATTAGCCTTTATTATGAAGATCTGAATGTTTGGTTTGTTTATCTCGATTGCTTAATTTATCGTTAATTGCTTGTTTATGTTTATCAATTTAGACTTGTTTACGTGCTTTTGTATGCGACCTATCATTCAACTGGATCTAGTGATATGGACCAAGTAATCTAGATGCCGGGATAGCGTCTCCATATATGTGATTATACATCTTCTATACCAATAGGATCATAAATACTACCTATAATTTGCCTTAGTATTGTGAGCTTAGTTAGACCGGCAGGTGAACCTTGAGACCAACGAGTACGTTCTCAATTAATTGGTAAAGACTTGGTTAGTGGACTACTAGTGTATGAATTGCCTTTAAGCAGTAAGTGGGTAAAATCTCGATGAGCTAGGGTTTAACAAGATCACCATTGTTTTAATCCCTAAGATAGATTATAATAAGCAAATAAGGATGCTTTATGCGGATACGTTTAATTGTGACAGAATTCTACGTATCTAGGTTTAAAGAAGAAGTACCGCCTTAATCTTAAGAATGATATGCCCCGCCTCGAGATAAGTAATCATTGCATAAATAACACAAATCACGTTCTGATTAATATTAATAATGTTAATACAGTATCCTATATTTGCTAGAACCGCGGCGTTTTAACTTCGGATTAATTTTGCTTGCGTGTGTTTTAGTTTCCTTAATTTGATTTTAGTCACCACAAAACCTCCGTACCAATTTCTCTTAGGAGATGAACCCCCCCCCTTATCCGTTTAGATTTAAGATTAATCATAGGTTAAGCAAGGTTAATATAGAATACATTAACTTAGTTAGATATCTAAATATTATAAATTGCAAGATTTTTTGCGATGCTCTTAGATATCGGACACCCTACTTACCACGAAACTACCACAGATCGGGTACACTTCCCGTTAAAGTGGTTGTTTTATAGGTTTAAGTTCGCAAAATATAAATATAAAAAACTTGAAATCAATAAAATCACACACCTTATACCACACAATCAAGTTTTTTGCACCCGCTGCCAGGGGATAGCGCGCGCGCGAATCTCGAGAGATAATTTTATTTGATAATTTGTTTTTTACATTAGAATTAATCAACCCTTAGGACTAGTTATAATTTTTGTAAATTATGTATATTTGCTTGTATATTTGTTTTGATAAATTGCCAAATTAGTTTAGTTGTTTGTATGTTTAATTTTCTTCTAAATACACTATTTTGGTTGATAACCTGATACGGCGTATCCACTTCCATTGGAAATACGCGTATCCAACTTTCTTTATCTAATACCAGTGTATTCGTTTCAAAAAATAAAACGGCGTATTCCAAAACCATTGCATAACGGCATAATAAGCACTGATCCAATAATAAGAAGTTGTTTCGTACTCAAAACCTTAAAACTCAAAATTTTATACACGCCCTTTTTTCAACTGGTTCTACTGATAAGTTTATGGTTATTTTTAGTAAAAATGACTAAGGTAATCAAGGGAGAGTTCAAGAAATTTGAGTCCGTAAAGATCAGTGATGTTTCGCTCACTTGAAATACATCACTTGAAATTTTCAATAAAGAACTCAGCCGGATGGGAAGCATGGAAGACAACTTGTTTACATATGAGGTTGAAATTGCTAATGCTATTAACATTCCATGTGACTTAAAGAAGGAAGACGAATCCGGAAGACAAAAGTCACTGATTCTGATGATGATATGGAATATGATCCATCTGATGTCGAATTTACTGAATGGTTGGCTTCAAAAATTTTTAACTACAAGACAATGGATCATTATACAATGAAAGAATTATAGATTTATTGGGCTAGAGGTGATGATGAAGTTGAACTCACCGATGAAGAATCCCTCTGAATCTGTATGTATGAATATGAAGGTTGCCAAGATATTTAGGAATCGAGACTAATGTAATTGACTTCGAACACCCTTTATAGAAGGACCTTCAAAGGAGTTTAATTATCTTTTGCAAATCGATCCAAATGTACTTACTAAAGATATTGATGGATTTAAGACTTACGAAGAATATAAGGATGATTGGATATATGAGTGGAATAAAGATGTGCCATGGGTGCATGAAAGACCATGGCGTGAAAAAGAGTATGAAGGAACCAACTCCATTTTAAACATCATTTTAAAGCCATTTAATTTATAAAAGTGGGTCGTTCGAATGGCCTAACCTGTAGCTTGAAAGATGAATAAATATTGTAACGTGAGGGAACTATGCCTAGGAGCACTACATAATTGGTAAACACACTCCGTTACCAAGATTTAGAATGGTACGAAGCTTTGAAGGATGGTAAACTCAAAGAAGAAGCTTTAAAGAATAAAGCCATCATGGATGGAATGATTGAAGAAGATGATGAATCAAGTAATGAAGGATGGAAAAGATGGGACGAATTTGACAACACCAACCATGATAATGAAGAATAGTCAGAATGTAGAATGTAGCCTAAAATATTGAGTCGAACAAAAATTCGTTCATTATGAATATTGAGTCTCGGTCATACAGTTATGTAATGTTGTAATAGGCTAGAAAAGAAACCGGGCTCGTTTTGTAAGCTAATATTGTACGTGTTGCGGGTCTAAGCCCAAGCAAATCCCGAGCCTGGTCCGTGTCAAAGACCTATACGTCTAAGTGTAAGCGTATGGGTATATAAACCCTTTTCCACTAAGTGAAAGGGTGTTGGTTGTTTATTCTCTTTCAAGCTAATATTACTTCCACCCATTTCTCTACAATTCTTTCTCATCTCCTATTCTCATCTTCTTATCTTTATTTCTTACATTGACTCATGCTAGTGTAGTGATTTTTGGGTTCCAAAATTTTGGTAACATGAGCCTTCGGTAAGATAGTGGATGAGTTTTGTGGTTTGCAAGCTTATTTCGAGCTTCTTCTTCAAGCTATAAGCCCACGGCTTATGTTGGTTTTGGCTATGATTTAGAAAAAATTCCTTACTATATACACACACACACACACACACACACACACACACACATATATATATATATATATATATATATATATATATATATATATATATATATATATATATATATATATAAAATATAAATAAGAAGAATTCCTAAAATATCAATTAAGAAGAGTGAGTTAAGTATTCCAAGAGGGTTTTAAAAAGGAAAATAACTTTTATCCAAAGTAAAATCCAAAACCTTCCCGGGTCGTTTCCTGACGAGCGTTAAATTGAGAATCGGTTGTTTACGTTCGTGACACCGAGTGATTACGATGATCAAAAATTATGATTAGGACATTCTCATTTCACAAATAAGAAGACACCAAAAACAAGTACAAGCAAGCCTAAAACGAAAGAAACTAATTAAAATCACGAAAAACGATAATGGGCATACTAAACCCGTGCTTTAAAAAACCTAAATACTAAAATTTTAACCCTACAAAGCAAATTTAATTTTTTATGAAGTCCTACATTGATAAAAAAAAACAATTAAAAAAGAATTATATTTTTTTGACTTTTATATTATTTATTATGAATTAAAATCTATTTTAATAAAAAAAATTAATTAAAATTAATAAACTAATTTTCAAAATTCTGAAAAAATTACAGAAATTACTTTAAACTGTGAAGATCCTAAGAAAAATAAATGGGCCAACCAGCTTATCTAAATAAGCTGGAAATAAGCCTAAAAGGGCTTATGGCTAAAACTGGCAAAAAGGGTTAAATATTAACTGACTTGAATGTATAAACGAAAAAGACCCTAGGGCAGTTGGTGAGTGTGTGGTGTGTTGAGGCTTTGTGTGTGAAAGAGAGAGGTCACAGGTTCGACCCCTGTGGCCTCTCCTTTTTATAAAACATTTTTTTTGAAAACTTATTTTTGAGAAAAATCTAAATACTTTGAAAAATAAAGCAACTTTTGTAAAAGCACTTTAATTAAAAACGTAAAAAATAAGCCAAGAAAAAAGCTAATTAAAAAGGACGTTTGGTTTTGCTTCACTTAACTACAAGACCTTTAGCTAAAATCCATGGACCTTTTTTTGTGACTCAATAAGCTTAAAGGAGCCAAATAAGCTAAAAACAGATTAAGGCATAAACTATTTAAGCACAATGGACTAAAAATAAGCACAACAAATAAGCAGAAAAACTGCTAAAACCACTCAGACAGTTAATTAAAAAGGACTTAAAGGACTTTTTCCACAATTTAAGCTAAGACTATTTGATTCATTAAGCACTTAGGAAATAAATAAGCAGATATCATACCTAGAACTAGACTCAATAAGCAGTTAAGACTGAAAATGAGCACTTCAAATAAGCTGGAAAGCAGTTAAAATCATGAAGACAGCAGACACAAAATCCATTATTTAAAGGACTATGACTAAATTTTAAGCTACTTTTAGAGACTAATAAGCAGTAGGCAAAAGCCAAAAGCAGAAAACATACAAAGAACAAGACTCATTATCACAATTTAAGTCTGAAACCTAAGCAAAATAACTATGGGAATAAGAAGAAATAGCCATGAACTAAATGACATGATACACACTGGTCTTTTGGCATTGAATTTGAATGACTAATTTGAGGCTTAAAACTAAGACTTAAAATTAAACTTGACATACTAAGAACAAAAAATGAACTTTAGACTACATTAAGCTAAATACAAGTAAAATTAACCTAAATTAAGCTATGGAATAACCACAAAGGGTCTGCACATTTGGAGCTTTTAAGAACACTCACTAGTTTCGTGTCAGAAAAGGTTTAGAAACTTATTATACCGAAACGTACAAACTTAAAACAGATTGAACCATTATTATAACAAACTCCTTTGAGCATAAAAACCATTCACCAAACAGATTATAAAAGAATTTAACTTAAGAGCAATTTTAGAAACCTTAAACTAGCAGATTTGGAAAAATTGCTAAACTAACTTCAAAACTTTAACAAAACTCATTTTAAACTTATAAAAACTAGCATTTAGATTAATTCAGAGCTAATGAGAAATGGTTTGAGAACCAAAGATAGTTTATGCCCCATTTGACCCATTTTGAACTCTTGACCCAAACACCCCTTTAAAACTTTAAATCCATCATTTTAAGCTATGATAGACTTAATTAGGCTAAGATTAACAAAACAAATGAGCGAGTGCGACTAAAACAGTAAGCACAAATAAGCAAAAACTAGGAGAAATAAGCACTTAATAACAAACTTAACTTAATAAGCTAATTTGACTTAAAAAATGGGCAGATTACTTAAAGCTTAAACTAAGCTATTTAAAACCAAAACCTAAACATGCTAAGCTAACATTAAGGAAAAATAAGCACATTAAAGAATTAAAAAGCACAGAATAAGCAGATAAGCAGGAGCAAGCTAAAAAAGTTTATAAGACAAAATGAGAAGAAAAAAGTAATACTTGCATCCATAAGCTATAAGGCTGAACCTAAAGCTCTAATTACCTCAGCTTATTTTCAATAAGATGAGATCAAACCCATAAGCTCTTCCATTGCTAGCTTATTATCCAAAAAGCTCAAAATAAGAATTTTACTTAATGAAACAATAAAAACTTACAAAAGCTATTGGATAAGCTTATATGAGTATAACAAGTTCTATAAGCTTACAAGAGCTTATAGAAATGACTTGTGAACAAAAATAAGCTCGAATGTATAAAAAACTAAAAGAGATAGATTTGTAAAAAACTTAAAAACTAAAATTTGCATTATATTTTTAAAAGGTTACAAGACTTTTGAAAGTAAAAGACAATAAGTAAAAATATAATACGCTAAAATAAAGCTGAAAATTAAAGCTATATACTCCTACACAACACTAAAACTAGATACCCTTACAATGAAAATCAAATCATATTTATATAAAAGAACTTGCACATGGGTGTGCTTCTTGTGTTTCTTGTGTGAGGAGTTGAGAGTTGCCTTCAATCTTAAATCTGAGCCATCCAATCCAACTTCCTTTCCAAGCTTTCCAATCCTTGCCTTTCATTCTTTCTTTCCAATCAGACCCTACGTGATTGCCAAGGTGGAGTTGTCCTTTTGGCAGCTTCTGGGATGTGGGGTTTTCCTGGTGGGTGAAAGGTTTTGAGGAAGAGGGTGAATGAAAGTGATGGATGAATAGTAGTGGCAGGAAAATGGTTTTTTGTTACTGTTAGTTTAATTTTGTGATGGGGTTAAGGAAAAAGGACTGTTGGTGTAACTGGTGTTAGGGTGTAGGGGCTAATGGTGTAAATCAATAGGGACTAACTATGTAAAGGTAAAGGACTAGCAATGTTAGTCCATTGGGACTAACGATACAAACCAGGTTTAAGGGTGTCATAGTTAAGTGGTAATGGGCTTAAGATTGGGTCGGGTTAGGATTTATTAGGTTTTGGACTTTTAAATCTTATCTTTAATATGTATAGGGCTGACCCGGCCAATTAGATGGGTACGGGTTTGCCCATTTAATATTTCTTCGGTTTCGGCTTCGTCTTTGACTTGTTGACTTTGAGTTTTGACTTTTTGACTTTGACTTTAACTTTTTACGCTCTTTTCATTCCCGTGCTTGGTTTTGGCTTCATTTTTGTCCTTTAGTGAATATCCGTTACCTGCACAGTATACAAAGCAAAACACACATATATTTGGCATTTTATGTCCGTTTTTTGGTCATTTAGGCTCGTTTTTATAGGTAAAAGGTATGTGTAATTAAGCACAAACAAAATCATCCCCCATAACTAAACATTTCCTGTCCCTTGGGACTCAAATGCCAAAAGTAAACACTTTAGACAACCAAGAATCTCAATCCTCCTCGACTAATTACATCTAGCTGTGTTCATCAAGGGGAATTAAAGAATCATTATTTTAAAAAGCCCCGTTTTGACAATTTTCATAAATCTACACTAACTACTACCATATTTTTTTATCCTTTTCATTTTTTTATACTTTTTTAAGCAACTAACTAGAATGTATAGACTTTCATTATTTTCATAACTTTAAGGGCCACAGAACAAGAAGCACTTTAATCCTAAAATGCCCAAAAGGATAAATTCATCGTCCTCTCATGATTTATTATCAAACCCGCCCCAAACTAAGCTTAAAACGAAATCACCGTCAAATATAAGTTAAGATGCTAACAACGTTCCACCTAAGAATTATGATTTTGAAGGCGAGATCATTCCATGTAGCGACTTTCTTCTCGGCACATCCCAGCCGAAACTGGCTTAGGTGACCAGGATTTTGACACCCCACAGAGAATAGTATCGGAACTCACGGACCTTTGGTTTCAAAAACTCTTAGGCTTCCCGTTAAATAAACAAGTCATTTAGAAAAACCACAACTTATCACGAAATAGTCTTAGTTCAAAAGCATATTTAAATTTAAGAAAAAGAGATTTTCCCTATATTTATTAAATCACATACATTACACTTAACATTAATATGATTATACTTATAACCTCCACCCTTTAAACGAACTGTCACATTGGTATGCAAGCCGACCATGATCCAGTTGTCTTATTTCGGCTTCGGAAATCCTCGACCTTTTTTAAGGCTGCAACATCGGTTGTGAACCAGCAAGATGCAGCAAACTTTTATCAGTCTCGGATTATTATTCTTACTATGGGCCTTCTTTTGAAGACTGCCACATCGGTTATGAGCCGGCAAGAGGCAATAAACTTTTATTAGCCCACAGTTTTTATTATTATTATTATTACCTTTTTTTACACTTTATATTACCACGACATATAGAAAAAATTTCTTTTTAGAAAATTTAAGTATAAATTTGAACTAAGACTAAAAAGTCTAAAAATGTTGATTTAAAAAGGACTTTTAAGTGATAAAACCACTAACTTGTCTAATTTCCGAAAAGAGCACGTATTATTAGTCCGGTTAGAAGCTTCGGGGAGGAAAAGCCACAAATTACACTTATGAGCTCTTAAGATTTCCAACTAATCCTTGTTTAGCATCTAACTCATAATTAACTCTATCATTTCTCGTTCTTCGCAAATTTAAAATCTTTAATAAAAAGATCCGCGAATGCTTAGTCAAATAAACTAGCTTAGTCAAGTTTATAACGGTTAAGGGACAAAGCTAAGAGCTCAACACGCTCGATCGAGTCAAAATTTATTCTTATTCTACCCAGCAGGAAAGTCAAACATTGTGACAAAACACTTATTTTATTTTTGAAAATTTTTAAATTTTTTCATTTTTTTGGTATTTTGGTGGTAAAAACGGGATTACGTGAAAACAACGACTGCAGGCACAATCAAATCGATAGATCCCCCCATACTAGAACTGAACATTGTCCTCAATGTTTTAAGAAGGGTCTCTACGTAAATTTAAAGCCGTTTATTAAGTATGCTCAAAGATAAACGTAAGTCGATAAGATTTAAGATATTGGATTCCCATATAGAAGTATGCAAAGGATTGAAGCTCGAGTAA
Source organism: Tanacetum coccineum (assembly GCA_026074375.1). Lineage (NCBI taxonomy): Eukaryota > Viridiplantae > Streptophyta > Magnoliopsida > Asterales > Asteraceae > Tanacetum > Tanacetum coccineum. The sequence goes on along the minus strand of BQNB010107338.1, from coordinate 648 downwards.
ACGGAGGACAAAACCACAAGCACGAGAGGCTTCATAATCCGGGCAATCCTGAACATAAAACACAAGCCACCAAAACATAAAAAATGGAAGAGGCGAACCTCCTCACGTCACACTTATTAGAAATAAAACTAAAAGGGATAAGCATGGGTTGCCACCTACGAAGCGCTTATTTTTGTTAACCGGGTCTTGAGCCTGACTCGATCCCCCATACTTGAGCTGGTCAAGGAGGATAGAAATGGAGAAACGAAACATCCAAGATAGGAATGTCCTCTCTATAGATCATCATCGAGCTTTCAGAATCATTAATAAGCTGAAAAACTTTAAAGCCCCGATGAGATAGAAGATGAGGAGATTTCTCCTCTTTTGAAGCAAGAATTCTAGGATTGAAAACTTTGTCCTTATTTTTGGATAAAAATGGAAGTAAAGTGTCAAACACTGGATAAAGGGTGGGAAGGGTGGGGAAAACATTAGGCATATGAACATAAAGTTCTCTTGTCGAATTGTCTGAAATATCATCCACCACTTTTGTAGTCAAAACTCCCATATCGGGCTCAATATTAAAGCAAATTCCATCATCATCTGGTGGTTTCTCAGGAGGACGAGTGGATGATGAAACATAATAACGATCAAAGTGAAATGACTCATTTT
>BQNB010107337.1:0-16806 GCA_026074375.1 Tanacetum coccineum | reverse complement strand
TTATCATTTTCCTAAACCTTGATCCATTTTTCCTTCCCAAGGACAGGGTTTCATTATTCTCGCTACTAACACATATGAATCTGCATCCGTTGTTGAACTTATATTTTGTTACTTCAAATGTTTCTGTATATACCATTGGTGGATCGTAATCTTCATTACCTAAATCCGTTTTTTCTTCATCCTCATACCGGTAATCATACTACCAATCTTTATTCTTACATCACGCTCTCTTACATTTTGTCCATATTTCTTTAAGAACTTCCTATTTTTTCCAATTTTTATTTCGTATTCATCGACAAGTTGTTCAATTTATTTATGGAATACCCAATTGTATTCATCTAAACATCTTTCTAAAGGGTTTTTGTCAGGATCTAATACCTTAGTAAACTGATCATTCACCCATGATCTGAATAAATCTTTCCTTACTGATTCCCTTACGTCCAGGTGTTATTTCTTAAGCTTGACCTATTCTTTAAAAGTGTAATCTCTAGGCTTAGGTTTCTTATCATGAGAATTTTCATTACACTATTCCAAATACCTTTCACTCCAAACATAATCTTTTATCTTACAGCTTCCATATCATATTATTAAAAAGTTTGGAAATGATACACCACCTCCTTTCATTTCCTTCCTTTCATTGTTATCAGGGAAAACCAATATTTTGTTTTACCAATCTCATTGATCCCGTAAATTTCATGCCCCCATCACATTTGTTCCTAAATGAGCTACAAGATGGCCAAGCCTTAAAGTCCTTATCACATTCTTGTATAATAGGTTTACAAAAATATGTTTTAGCAGTGTCATCACTTATCTTCAATCTTTTAGTGATTGGTTCATCAGTATTGATCGAGTTTAGCATAAGGATTCCCTTAGTAGGGGCGAAGTTAGGGTCATTCCTATTCATGTTAAACGTTACCCTCTCATCACCTATCCCTACTGATATTTCTTTTTCAAAAACACTAATCTAGGCGTGAACGGTGGCCAAAAAGGGTCCTCCTAAAATGATAGTTGAAGTAGGGGTTTGATCTAGAATTATGAAGTCGGATGGGAACATGAATTTATCAATTTTTATGAGTATGTCTCTAACTATCCTAAGGGGTGCCTTTTTTCTCATATCTGCCATTTCCACTAGCATTTCGGTTTCACTAAGGTTTGTTAATTCCAAATGCTCGAAAATATTCCTAAGTATAAAAGTTAAAGTTACCGATGGTGCAGGGAAGCATAAAATGTCCTGGATTAGATTCCTACATAGGTAGCTGATCAATGGTGTTTTCTTCCTGAGAATCAGAAAGGAAGGATATTCCGCGGAGATTCTTAAGTTTCTTAGGAGAGCTGGGTCCCTCTTGTTCAACAATTACTACCTTTGCTTGTTCAGATTTTTCCTTCCTGGAACAGAGTTCTTCGGTTAATTGCTCAATCTGGGTTTCTAAGTTTTTAAGTGAGGCGTTTTGGTTCCTAGTGTTAATCTCGGCATTCTTTTAAAGCTTTTTAATCCACACCTCCATTTAAGTACTTCTTTGAGCAGATTCCTCTTGATGCTTAGCTATAATTCTTCTAAGCTTTGACTTCTTTCACCATATGGTGGACGGTTATCAGTCTTAGTGTAGTATCCAAGTGGTCCTACATGAAACTTTCCCCCATTATTCCCATTAAAAGGCGCTGTTCGTCCAAATTCTCCATTCTGACCTCTTCAACTTGTTTTACTTCCTCGTTGAGGGGACAATCCTTGTCGAGATGAGGTACTTCGCAAATTTGGCATCCAACCTAGATTGCATGAACACTTTCCTTTAGCTTCTTCATATCTCGTCCTAGGTTGCCCAACTTACTCACCAAAGCAGCTAGTCCATCATTGCTACTACTGCTTCCAATCTTCCTGCTCGTTGTTCCGTCGTGCCATTTTTGAGAATGGTCAGCCATGGTCTGAATCGATGTGAGAGCTTGGGCTGGTCTCATCCCAGGGATAGGTCCCTGCGAATTAAGCAGTTGACAGTTCATAGTGCTCAAACCCTTATAAAAGATATTTACCTTTTGATGACTATTGATGTCATGAGCAGGGCACTTGTATAGCAGGTCATTATACCGCTCCCAGGCCTGGTATAATGATTCATCTCCTTCTTATTTGAAGTTGTGAATATCTTCAAGTTGCTTTGCGGTCATGAAAGGTGGGCAATACCTTTTAATAAAAGCCTTTTTGAGGAGATACCAGGTATTGATAGTTCTCGGGGCGAGTATGTCCACCCACCTTTTTGCGGATCCAGTAAGAGTCAAGGGAAAAACTCGGAGCATGACTGCGTCTTTAGATACTTCGGGAATATTGAATAAGCCAACGATGCTGAGGACCCGATCAATGTGATCGTGAGCAACCTCATCTTAGTTCCCGGAGAAAGTGTCTTTCCTCAATTCGCGCATGAATTGACTCTTAATTTTGAAATTGACATTGCCTCTGATTTCGGGTTTAACCACGCCCGGAGCTTGGTTTTCTCGTGACAATGCTAAGTATTGTTCCATGGTGAGAGTATCGACGTCTACTCCTGCCATAGTTCCTGCAGATATAGAGTTAAGGGAAAGAAGAGAAATAATGAAATAATTGAATTAATTCTAATTTTTAGCTCCTCGGCAGCGGCGCCAAAAACTTGATGTGCGTATTTTATTTTAAAATATATTTTTTCCAAGTTTTAAATTTATAAAACTCGATCTACCTAACAACGCACTAACGGGCAGAGAACCCGATCGTGGGTAGTATAGAATGGTAAATCCGAGGTCATCCCAAGAGCTAAGTTGTAATTAGTTTTAATTTGAAATGTCACGTTTTGAAAATGGTTTTTGATTTGAATTGAAAGGAATTAAAAATAAAAATAATATAAAGAACTGAAAATAAAAAAGTTAGAGATATCAGAGAGAAAACGTGCTAACCTAGTTACTTCATTATTGTTGTTATGAAAACGCATTCATGTGCAATGTTAAACTATGGTATCATTAGCGGTTTCTAAGGTCGATAGACTTGAATGTGCATATTTAGTCTATCCTATACTTCCTGCGATTCCAAATCAGTCCCAAATCATCTGGGAGGTAGGTTATCCAGGTTGCAGTGATTAGTCCCAACTATTCCCAAAACATATCTAATAATCTATAAGGATTATTAACCCTCTTTGAAAGAGTTTATGTACTTTTTAAGTATATTAAGTGATAAGTGCGGTGACCGGTTAGTTCCTACACCAGGTAAGGAGTTAGTGATCCTCCCTAGTACCCATTGGATCCCATATTGACTAGATAATCTAATAATAGGGCAAGCTAGGTCCAAACCACCCATACTACCAAAACCCAGGGTTACATGATAGTCAAGGAATATCTAATGAAACCATAATCTAACAGGAAACAATCATAACAAAAGTAACTACATAACTAGGCTAGAACTTTAAGTGCTTAACCGCTCATGATAACAGAAACACAACAAGAAATAGAAGAAATCATAGATTGAAAACTCATAATTCTTACAATATTCGTATTTGAACGATTAAATACAAAAAGTAAGTAAAGTGTGATCTCGCTTGGACTCCAGGTGGAATTCTTCAAAGGTTGGAAGCCTTTGCCGCCTCTCCAATTGTATGTGGAGGAAGTGATGTTGGAATAGCTTGAATGAGGCCTCTATTTATAGGTATTAAACCTGTTACAGCACAACCAATAAATGTGCTACACCGTAACCATCATACACGGCATTCCATATTTAAGCAGTTGTTACGGCGTAACCAGATATGGTGTTATGCCGTAACCTTCAAATAATGTCCATAAGTACGCGATCTTCATTCCATATTTGTAGATCTTTATGGTTACGGCGTAACTGGATGAGGTGTTACGCCGTAACTCTAACTTTGTTAAGATTTCCTTCTAAATATATGGTTACAGCGTAACTAGATATGGTGATACGCCGTAACATTGTCCTTGATCTTTGTACTTGCTTAATTTATGTTACGGTGTAACCATTTTTGGTGTTACGCCGTAACATTCCTCAGAATTTACATTTTAAGTCCCTTTTCTCTTGTTTCTTGTCACATTCTTGCATTTCACCTGAAAACTACAAAATGATAGAAAATAACTCGTTTTCGATTATTAGTGAAATATTTGCAGGTAATATAGGGGTAATTTGACACTAAAAATATTAAATATTTGATGTTATCAATTATCATCTTAAACATAATCTAATTCTATTTTGTGTCTAAAAGCTTATGTTCTTTCTTACAAAACCTTGACAATTATGAAACCCCTTGATTAGTGGTTGATACGCGTCTGAACACACTATATATATAAAATATAAAAGTATATAAGGATTGTATCAAATAATAGTATAGTAAGTATCTTCCGTCAGGTTTGAGAAACAAACTTTTAACCAAAGTAGTCTTAAAAACCTCCCGGGTCGTTTTCCCTCGACGAAGTGTGAATTGAAAATCGGTTAAGTCTGTAATCGCGTGTTTTGAATGGTTTTAACAAGAGTTGATTTGGGTTTTCTAAATCCTACTAAATATAAACGACAAGTAGATAAATGCACGAAAACAAGTAGACAAGAAATGAAAATTAAACACGTAAGCATATTATGTAAATTGGAATTAAAAACGCGACATTTTAAACCTAAATTATCAAAATTTAATCCTAAAGTGATTTTTTTACTTTTCCTAATCTTAATTGACTAAAAAGTAAGAATGAAGAAAACTAAACCAAAAACGAAGGTGATTTGAGCTTAAAAACACAGAAAACGTGAACGGAATTCAATCCCGTTCTTTAAAAAACAAGATTTTGCAATTTAAACCCTACGAACGCGAATATAATTTTCGCATTATGCTCACCAGCCATGCATGGCCATACAAAGAGTATACATAATTAGCCTTCGTATTCCAGATAAAAAAACTCTGGACCATTAATCACCTTGACTTTTCCCGATCTGTAAATTTTACGGGTAAATCCCTCTTTTTCAGAGTCCAGCGATACTCAAGTTTCTTTTCTTTTCGGAAATACCTGACATGTGTTAACACAAACATTGACACCATCTCTCAGTTGTATCCTCCACCTTGCCAATACTCTGATCTTACACTCCTTGTTGTTACCCAACTGTACACTGCCATATCGCATTTTCCAGAAAAATCACAAAAAGTCTATCTAATTGGGTGTCAGGTGGTTAATGACATCATAAAATAATGATCCAATCTAGCAGAGCCTGTGCGCTCATCCCACATCATCACTATAGAATCGTCATAAGGCAACCACTCAGCTTGGTTGTCATCTTTTTTGGACGTAACCGTATTGGACATTCTTGGATTATTCTTCGGACCTTTCTTTTAATGTGATTCCTCAGATTGAAAAATATAGCTCTTGAGTTCTTCCACTCGAGACTCTCGATCTTCGAATTTCACCTTGACTGACTGAATCCCTACAATCAGTTTTCTTCCCTCATATATAACCTTCACCATCATCCCCATTCGCCTTAGACTTTCATTTGATTTCTTTAAATTTAGTGTGGCCATCACGTCCTCTAAAGTCAAAGCTTCCCGTCCATAGAGCAAGGTATCCACAAAGTGTTCGTATGATGCTGGTAAAGAAGTGAGTAATAATAAAGCAAGATATTCATCCTCGAATTTTACTCTATATTGCATAAATCAAGAACGATTTTGTTTGAACTCTTTCTCATATGCTCGGAAAATCTCTTTCGTCCAGTCGCAATGTTGATGTATACAAACTTCTTATTCAGGTACACTTATTAGCCAATGACTTTGTATGTACAAAAGTCTCGAGCTTTGAACAAACCCCCGCTGTAGTCGTCTCCCTGGTAACTTCTCTCAGAACCTTGTTACCTAAACACAAAATCACGGCACTATGAGCTTTCTTGTTTAGCTCAGCTTTCGTTTGAGCTTCCATATCCGTGGGTAAAACCTTCAGAGCTACTTCACATCCATGTTGGATTAATAAAGCACGCATCTTGATCCTATATAACTTGAAATCACCAGTTCCATCGAATTTTTCGATGTCAAACTTTGCTCCCGTCATTTTTTATCCCTTCGTTAATTTGCTAATTAAACCTTGTGAAAAACCTCACAATTACAAACTAACAAAGTCCCTTGTGTAAAATCTTCAAACTAATAATCTTTTTGTTATAAAACAAAAATAATAACTAATAAATGAATAACCTTTTAAATCTTCCCACCAAGATTCAAAAAATTATTAATTATTATTCATTTTGAATAATTTAGTTGATTTTTTTATTAAAAAAATAAATAAAATAACCTCCTGTTCTATTCTTCTTCTCCGTTTATATTCCGATGAAAACCGAACAGAACAACGTATCTTGGACCAAATCAAAAACAACACCATTGAATCCGTTAACCTGTGCGATTATCCTGAACCACTGAAAATCCGTATTCTCTGTCGCGAAACCCAGACTCGAAAACGATCTTCAAAGAACCCTTAATGTCAACTCGCTTGACACCTTCTATGTTTGTCTAAAACCGCAACCCAAAGAAACCCCTTTTGTTATTGTTATCTTTGAAACCCAAACAGAATAGACATGCTCTTTCAAAAAAAAATGATCAACAAAAAACCTTCAAACTCGAACCTAGATTACCAGAACTTGCGAACCAAAGCTCTTGATACCACTTGTAGACTTCGAGCAGCCTACAACCTGATTATCTTGCACGAAAATTCGACCTTGAAGAAGAACACACAACCTGCAGCTTCTTTATCTTGACAGAAAAGTAAAAAACACACAAGATGGTTTAACAGAACCTTTTATTAAACCTTGAAAGAATGACATACAAAACCCTCCCCCCTCACCTCCTTTTATAGAGACGAGGGGGAAGAAAACACCGACTCTAACAACCCTAAGTCGGCTGTGAAAACAAGCGGGTTGGGCCTAAGAACAAACAAACCCAACGACCCTAAATAAACTTAACACTTTGACCCCTAGACTTTGTAATAAACTAATATAAAGACTAATATCGTAACATGTTGTAATTATTCCACAAGAGTTAGTGGACTTGCTTTTCAACCCATAGAGTTAGAGCTTTCATCTATTTCTTATTCTTCTTGCTTGTTACCTCTTTCCACGCAACTTTTAATCAACTAGGAAATGGAATTGGTAGCACATACAACTACACCACCGGCTTTGGTTTAGCTAAAAACTTGCTGTAGGTGGCTAATTAAACCGTTTAAGCCTCTCTATATCCTCGAACTCTGTATCCTTATTCTCTTCCACAACACCCCCGATCATGAGCTTCCATAATCTTTATTTCTTTTACCACACCGTCCCATACACATCATATTCAGATTCAAATTGGACCGGCTTCCTTTGTTTCAAATTTTCACTTATATGGTTTTAAAAAGCTCGTGTTTGCTTTTCATGTCGTTCCAATGTGCAAGCGTATTATCTACTCATTAAGTCATTCTCTCTTCTATAGTCATGTTGGCAATGTCAATTTTCATCTTCATCATAACCTGAGAAAGGTATTTTCTAAAAGAACAAAGTAACAACAAGATGGAAAAAATTGTACAAAATAATATATTAACAAAACTAAAATCTACCTACTCAAAATTTCAATTTAACAACCATTATAAAATCGTTCCCCGAACGCAATGTTAAAAAATGATGTCTAAAATATCATTTTTAAATTTTAAAAGATAGTATCCTTGGACTTATTAACACTCACGTGAAGTGTACATCAATCGTGGGTAGTATATTCTTTAGTAAGAGCGAGTGGAGATAACCCTAAAAGATTAGAGTAAATTTTGGCTAATATTAAATTGAAATAAAACTATAGTAAACTAATAGAAGCAATTTAAATATCCAAGTTATGTTTCCTATCCACCTAATCAATTTTATGATTAACTAAATTACTAAATGCTGGAAATTAAGTAAGATTAAAATCAAGAGAGGATTAAGACGATCGTTATACACATGTTCAATACTTTATTTAATTTAGTGACATGATATTAACATTGCATCTCTAGTTAATTAACTATTAGTAGGCTTTTATATATCGCGCATGTCGATATTGCTTATTGTTAACTTGCGACTATGATTTTCTAATACAAATACTTTGACTTTACCTACATTTCAGTTATTAAATGCGCCAACTAATCTATATAACTTATTGGTGTTAAATTCTCAACACATAACTATTAATGAAGGATCATCTATATCTTACACTTTTTTTTATTTATATTTGTTTTACGTTTTAGTGTAAGCATATAATAACTGATGACATCAAATAATCATTATTTTATTTAGCCATTTTATCCCTTATGTAATTAACTCATTTTGATATTAATTACATGCCAAAAATTTTACTTAATCGTTTCATATTTGTGAATTGCAGTAATCATGGAGTACTTTGAAAGTTAACTAAAAGGCCGCATTCTGAGCTGAACGAAGTATATTTGATGATTAGTGTTCTGACATCCAATTCGCAGTATCCTCAAGGACGAATACGGCGTATTGTGCCTGCACTCACCAAAGACCACGAAGAAACAAGATCCAATAGCCATAACCAGAAAGGCAATAGCCGTTATTTAATGCTATTAGGATATATTATTCTGAAAGATACAAACGTGGTCCCTACTCCAAGAAACCTAATACGTCGTATCTAACACATTGGATATGCCGTATCGAAACGACTTCAGACCTTATTAAATAGAAAACTCAAAATAAGTTTTAAGTTGCTAAAATCATTATTCTAGATACCTAAACTCATAAAAGTAGATTTTTTTGAGCAGAACAAAGAGTAGAAGAGGTTCGAGCAACGTGATTAATCTCCATAAAGTCAAGTGTAATTTCTTATACTCTTGTATCGTTCAGTTTTTTGGTATCCATTCATTAACTTGGTTAGTTTGCTTGCTAAATCAATTACTTTTGTATTATATATGATGTTTGAAGGCTAATACTTCGGGTATTAGTCATTGTATTGAAGATTTAATGTTTGGTTAGTTTATCTCGGTTTTAGCTTTTAGATTTCTTAATTTATCATTGAATTGCTTGTTTATGTTTATCATCATACTTGTTTACGTGCTTAAGTATGCGACCTATCATTCAACTGGGTCTAGTCCTACATATTTAATGCGCTGCAACTTCGGTGTTGTTTGGGCGTAGGCTAAGAGTCCGGGATAGCTCTCCATATTGCAATTTATATATCTAGAATCATAGGATCACAAATATTGACCTATCTTTGCCTTTTGATTGTGAGCTTAGTTGAGCCATAAGGTGACCTTGGTATCAACGAGTACGTTCTAATCAATTGGTAAAGACTCGGACAGTGGACTACTAGTATATAAAGAGTCGTTAAGCAGTAAGTGGGTAAAGTCTCTATGAGCTAGGGTTTAACAAGATCACCATTGCCTTAATCCCTAAGATAGATTATAATCAACAAATAAGGATGCTTTATGCGGATGCGTTTAATTGTGACAGAATTCTACGTGTCTAGGTCTTAGGAAGAAGTAACGCCTAAGTTTTAAGAATGATATGCCGCCTCGAGATAAGTAATCATTGCACTAATAAATAAGCCAACGTTCTGATTGGATTAAAAATGGTTAATACAGTTTTTTTTATATTTTTCTACACCGCTCTTTTATCTTCTGTTAATTTGCTTGCGTGTGTTTTAGCGTCTTGAATTGGTTTTCGTCACCACAAAACTTATGCCAGTCTATTAGGCTAAACCCCCCCTTTTTTCCATTAGATTTAGGATTAACATAGGTTTAGCATAGGTTTAGCATAGATTAGACTAACTTAGATTAGAAAAACTAAAGTATTACTAAATTGAAAGATTTAACTTCGCTCCAAGTGTTCGACACCCTGCTTACCACGAAACTCCCATAGATCAGGTACACTGCCCGTTAAAGTGTTGTTTTTGGTTAAGTCGGCAAAATATAAATTTAAAACTTGAATTATAATTTAACAGCCCTATACGACAACACATCAAGTTTTTGGCGCCGCTGCCGGGGGAGTGAGAATTAATCTTAATTTTTATTAGATATTTTGGTTTTTAGCATTAGATTAGATCTAACCCTTAGGATTAGTGTAGATTAGATTTTGTTCATATTCCTGTCTATTTGCTAAATTGTGTTTGTGTAGTACGGTGTATTCAGTTCACTGAATACGACGTATAAGTTATTTGACGATTTTCTGCCCTAGTAAGTTCAATACAGGATGGACGACCTAAACATTACTATGAAAGAATATATCAGGCTCGAGGAAGTAAAAGATCAAAAACGTGGGAAAGTGTTTAACTGGGAAACTGCTAAGTATGGTAAGATCTGGTATGATAAAGACGATCTCGACCTCAGATCCGTTGAAACCGAATTCCCAGCCATAGTCTTCAATGATAGTTTGACATCGAATGAAACACCTTCTTGTGAACCTACGGTAAGTTCTCCTAACGATGACATTGAGTTTAGAATATCATTTGACGAATCCGACGATGAAGATTACATGGTAGTTTTTGACAAAAAACTCGTTTTCTTTTAAAATAATTTCTACCAATGATTTGAAAACGGTTTCGAAAAACGATAATGAAAATGTCAATAAGCCTTTATTTCCATCGCCTGAGCCTACGGTCAGTTGTATTGATGATTTATACTTCTTTAAAGAATTTGAGAATGAATATCCAGCCATTGTTTACAATGATGCTCTAACGTCTAAATCAAATTTCTCAACTGAACCAACTTTATTCCCTCAACATATCGATGAATTTGATTTGAAAGATGAAACATCATTTCTTGAATATGATGAAGTGAAACAAAGCGTTTTGTACCTTAATGATCTATTCCCTTTCAACATAGTTTATCTCGATAATCAAAATTCGGATAAAGGAAATGATGAAAATGAAATCGATATGATACGATCTTCGGAGGATAATGAAAATACAAATAAACTTCTTAAGGAAAGTCACGATAAAATCAGAAAAGTTTTCATTATGGGAAGTTTTATCATGGGATTAAATGTGATTATCATGGGTTGGAATCATTTTGTCAACGGGATGCTATTAAATCTTATTAAGAATTTGTATGTGTCGTTTGACATTCCGTTCCCTAATCGGTATTATAAGGATGGTGATTGTGCAAGAATGTTGCGGAGGCCAAGATATGGCTCTTCCACCACGAGATCAGAGGCACAAGTACCTTAGAATCAAGCCTGGTAGTAAGTTCAGCACCATAGTTCGTGAATATGTTACAGAACCAAGCAAGGTATCCAAATCAAGAGCAAAATTGAGAAGAGAAAGTGTTTACAAGAGTGTAAAAGCTGAAGAAAAGTCTAACTTAAAGACTTTGCTGTAAACAAAAGTGCTTCCCGGGAGACAACCCGAATTGTTATTTATTTTTATCGAGTCTGTCTTCCCAGACATCAATACGGCGTATCCGCTCCATACCATACGGCGTATTGATTGTCTGGACGTTATCAGTCCTTTATTTTATGCACTTTAAAAACATTATTGTCAGTTCTGTCAATACGGCGTATTCATGCACATGATACGACGTATTCAACAGACTGACCCGTATTTAATATTTAGTTTAGTTTAGATTTACCGTAGGTACCAAGATAGGAATGCATGTTTTTTCTATAATTTGCATAGGACCTCGCAGAAAAGCAAAGAATCGACGAAGTTGGTGAAGTATCAATCATCTGGAGTCCTATGTGTGATTGTAGTCATGTTGGCATTCAGACGCATTTACAACACACATTCTTGCTCATAAAAGCTACATGGAGAATCACTACCAAGCTATATATCAGGGGAGTTTCTCATTCTAATTCTTTTAATTTCCCGTTTTTATTGTTTTATCTATATAACAAGGACGTTGTATTATTCAAGTGGGGGGGGATGGGACTTAGAATGCATACTTGTCCTATTTTTCACACTAAAATGCTTAAATTATGCTCAAATTTAAAAAAAATTCAAAGCATACTTTTGTGAATAACTTGTTACATAACCTACACACAATAACCTTTATTAAATATTGTGAGAATTTAACCTTATCCGTTTCTAAATGTTTACCCAAATTCCACAAAAAATATGAGTGTGTCGGTGATGTTGTAAACTTTAGAACTTGGCTTGGTATATCTATTCGAGTCCACAATAATGAGTACTATGGATTTAGATGGAGTAACTTGTTTAAATTGGTAAATTTCTAGGATTACACCCAAAAAGCCATTATATGTTATTTTATAAACTAAATACACTGGTTAGTTAAATCCCCGTATAAACCCTTTGTTTACTCTCATCTTAAGAGTAAGATAACCCTAGAAAAACCTATAGAGCCAATCCTTTAGGATAACACCAACTGTTTGTTTCGTTACACCTTTACACCTTAGCCTACCCTGTTACATTAAGTCTATTTATCAGTTGCTAGTTGCTTAAAGTGTAAAGTATGTATTTCCCGAGTCTTGTGTCAATTTTCTATCTTTGGTACGGTTGGGAAGAAATTTTCACATTGCAAATGGGAATGTATAAAGTAGTCAAAACTCATGTATTTTTACTACCATCTTAATTATTGGTACGTCTGAAGAATGAAGAATCATGGAGAAAATTATCCGGAGTTATTATGATCGTGAAGATGGTGAAATTACACCAAGTTTCATAGTTATGTATATGTTTGAAAAAAACAAAAAAATAGAAAAAATCGCAACAAAAAAGAGGAGGAAAGTTTAAAGATAATCGTTTCGCAAAAGCTTAAACTGAAGGAATTATATCAAGGATTGATTATTCGTTGATACATCTTATAAGTCAACGATGTAAATTTTTGTATAAAGTGGTAGATATCGCCACTTGTATTGTAAAAGTATGTAAAGTATGGAATGATTGAGAAGTTGACCGTCATGGGAACGCCAACTTAGGTTGTTGTTTTTTATTTATGATCAAGACGTGTGTAAATAGTTGTGTCTTTTTCATGGAAACGGTCAGGAAAAAGTGTCTAATGACTTGTACCTTATCTGTTTGGACTTAGTCTATTTGTTTCGTAATTTTTATTTAATTATTTCCCTTTCCTAATCATTAACCATGGGTTTTACGCGAATGAGGATGTGTTATGAGCATGCATGTCGATTCCGTCGTTTTCTAGCCATAGTGTATGCATGTTTCAGTGCCTTGTTTGGTTATTACTATTGGTGAAAGTTAGAAGATCTACCCTAGATCATTCTTCCATCGTAACCTTGGTTTAAACTAAATGAGGGAGTGATCGAACACACATGTCTATTCCGTCGTTACGACCATGTATGTATGCTTCAGCTGCCTTGTTGGTGTGGTACTTTTGGTGAAAGATTGTAGAATGGTCACCCCTAAGCCTTATAATAACAACCTATTTTATCTTTATAAACTTGTTACTCCTTAGCTCTAATGGTAGAGATGTGTATCCTTGCCAAGCTTATGATAGAATACACGTCACGACCAAGCAATTGAGCGAATTAGTTACATGTTACCACATAGAATAGTTAAGTGATTTGAGTGTTTTCATCCTCCTATTTCATGAGGTGTTTGGTTATGTACTTGTAATAGAACAAATAAATGCTTAAATAGAAAAATCCTTAGGGATACTGTTAGCCTCAAAATATTAAGTCGAACAAGGAAGCTCGGTCACTTAACGAGGAAGCTTCAATCTTTATTTAATTATATGTTGTAATAGGCTAGAAAGGGTAAACGGGCTCGTCTATGTAATCTAATCGGTCATGTGTTATGGGCTAAAGCCCAAGTAATCCCAAGTAATCCTGAGCCCAGCCCATAGAAAGCCATGTAAGCCTCATGGTGTAAGTATAAATACCCCTCTCTAAGTGTGGAGAGGGAGTTGGTTCCATTTATATTTTTTATACATTTACTAGAAATCAACCATCTCTTATTCTTCTCTTTACTTTCTCTCTCTAACTTCTCTCTAACCATCTCTAAAATGTTGTAACCCAGAATCACCTTCACTTCACCATGATGAACAAGAAAATAGAAAGGAGATATGAAAGAATTTTAGAGAGAAAGTAGAGAGAAGAAAAAGAGATGGTTGATTTCTAGTAAATGTATGAAAAATATAAATGGAACCAACACCCTCTCCACACTTGGAGAGGGGTATTTACCATGAGGCTTACATGCCTATGGGCTGGGCTCGGGATTACTTGGGATTACTTGGGCTTTAGCCCATACTCTGTGAACCGATAGATTACATTGACGAGCTAGTTTTACCCTTCCTAGCCTATTCCAACTTATATATTAACATATAAGACCAAGCTTCCTCGTTAATGACCGAGTTTCATGTTTGACTCAATATTTTAAGGCTAACAATCTCCCTCGAAGCGAGGTCTTGAACCTTGAAACGAGCTTCCTTGTTTGACTCGATATTTTGAGGCTAACAATCTCCCCCGAAGCTTAATTTCTGGTAGATTCTGAGCTTCCATGTTTACAATCATAACATGGTCTTGGATTTCTTGAGATTGCTTTGACATTGAGTTCTTGAGTCTTGTTCTTGGTCTTTATCTTTGTTGTAGGCTTGTTCCTTCATGTTGTGTGATCATTGATCTTGAGCCTTTTCTTTTTGACTTTGACTTTAATTCCGAGATCTTTAAATCTTTTCCTTGTTTGTCTTGTTGTCTCTGCCATCTTGCGATCTTGTGTCTTGACCAACTGTTCATTTCTATGCAACATCCTTGAAAGTCTTGCTACCAATCTCACTTGACAATTGTTATCTGTATAATATTAGGAGCATATTGAATTCCTGAGTTTGAGAAGTCTTTGTATTTTACTCTTGAGCTTTCTTGATTCTTGAATCTTGATGCTTATAGTATGTCTTTATAGCTTGAGTATGAGCATGTGGTAGTAAATTCGACTCTGCTGGAATAAGGCTGCAACACCGTCGTTTATACGTGCATTTTAAAGTTAGTGATAAACAGCAGATATGGACGAATATAGCTTTGTCATTCATCGAGATTCGGTTGCATTAACATCCGGTTCCGTGAGGACCGTTTTACAGTATAATAACTATACCTGTGATAAGGTAGGTTCAATTTTGGAAGAACCTCCTTGACAGGGTTTACAGCTCAAAGTGCTAGATCCTCTAACGCGTATGCATTAGATTCATTGTACTTGCTTGTTCTCAATACCGGCATCGTCTAAAGCAGACAACACGCTATGAGTGAATCGGTTAGTTACTTCGATACAATTGATGTCGTCAGATTGAGTCATCAATTCATTTACTGGAACAAGTTTGATTCACATAGAATCGCACCATCATTTCTTTCCAGTTGACACAAGTTTAATTCATATAGAATCACGCAAATCACCTACCAAGAACTTGTTTGATGTTGGCTCAAGCAGGATTTCCATCTTCACTGTGAATACTTAAGTATCACTCGGATATTTTGGCAAAATCACAAAGATAATGCGTAGGACTCTTGTTAACAGATTGTGAACTTATTGGTGTTCAATAAGTTTTTGTCATGGAATGTGTCCTAATGAGATTTATTTTATTGATCTCTTGGCTCTAGACTCGATTAGTGTGTTTTAGTTTTAGTACTCGGAGGCTGGAGCAGACTGCCACCTATTCAATGTCAACAATCTCAGAGTGAGATGTCAATAGATAACGTGTGTATCTCCGTGACAAATGAGACAAGTTTCTGTTGAGAGAAACTCGAATAGCTGGGAAGGGTTGTGCATTGCATCACTGGGTTTATGATGTCTTTCTTCAATATTAGAATTCATCTTTGTGAAAACCGATAGATTATATATTGACTCGGTTTCTGCCAAAAGTTGTATGGAGGGCTTCTTTCTTTAGACCCTTTATCCTTACATTTCTTTTTCATTCTTCAACCCCTTCAATGCTTACCAAGACGTCATTACTAACACCTTGTTGTGATTGTTCCAGTGTTAGCTCAATCTTAGTCGGCATTATTCCCTTATACTCATTCATCTCCAATCATACCTAAGGACTGCTATTTCTAACTATGGAGTGTCCTTGGGTAGATCCCTCTGGTTCTGGTTGGATCATAGGACTAATACCTAACCTAACCACCTTATGACTTCAGAATCATCGTGAATTAAGATGTTGTTGGGTATGAGATCGTAACCATAAAACCTTTTTCGAAGAGTATAAAGCACTGTGAGTCGTTTAGATCACTTATTATTTTCTAGATCATATTTTAATTACATTTCTCCCCTTATTTTAAATACTAATGCACTTAGTTTTTGAAATACCAGGTGATTAAAATTTGACTTGAAAATTCTGTGGGGAGAAAATATTATCGGCATGAATTATGTGGAACTTTTCTTTGGCTCCCCCTCAATTTCACACATATGACACCAATTGAGAGAATAGGATTATGACTTTGTAAAATCCATGTGAAATTAAGTTTGAGCTACTTGTATATGTTTTAACAAAATAAGTGTTTAAATATTATTAACATTTTAGCATTTTTTTCATTTGTTTAAACATTTTTTTGAAATATTTTAGACACACAAAATAGACATGTGAGTATGTGCCTAAACGCAGTAAAACTTGGTTTTAAAAGCTCCCCCTCAAAAATTGATTCACTTATAAAAAATGATTCGACTTTTAAAAGATGCATGAGGAGGGAGTGTCGAACACACAATTTTGAAAGATTTTGAAGAATCTTTTGAGAACTTCTTAAAAAATTATGTTCAATGTGTTTTGAAAAACCAATGTTACTTGAGCTTGAAAGACTTTGAATGTCTTTTGAATTGACTTTTTGTGTCGGCTCAAGTCCGAGAAGTTGTTATCTTCTCGTTGTGAGGATAAATGTACATGATTGCACACTTTTCTTTATTTGAGGACCGGGTTGTTATCTGT
>BQNB010107336.1:0-23192 GCA_026074375.1 Tanacetum coccineum | reverse complement strand
CCATACGCTTACTTTCTAACTACGAGCTATGCTATACTAAACGATACACGGGGGTGACCGAGTCTTTTTCATAATCCTAACATAAAGACTTCGATGTAAACAAAAGTGATTGCCAGGAGATAACCCAGAATGTTATTTTTTAATTTTTATCGAGTCTATCTTCCCAGATGATGCGTATTTTCTTTTAAAGAAATTATTTGACAAGTTTTAAATTTATAAAACTCGTTTCACCTATTCTACAACGCACTAACGGGCAGAGAACCCGGTCGTGTGTAGTGTAGGATTGGTAAATTTAAGGTCGTCATAAGAGCTAATGGGCGGTTACAAATCTGAGTTTAAATTGGTTGTCACGTTTTAAATTTGTTTAAATAATGTAGATTGCAAGAAAAGAGATGGGAATAATTAATTTGGTTTTATCAATCAGTGAAATTGGTACAGTGGAAAACTACTAAGAAGATGAACCCATTTAACTAATTAAATATCCTAAGTTTAATTATCTTGGTCTCAAGTGCAATGTCTAATTCTCATTTTATTAGTGTTCTAATATTAACATATCCGAATTGGCACTCGAGGTTTGTCTTATACTTCCTAGGATCCCAATTTCTCAAAAGTCTCGATATTAAAGTATCCTGGCTGTAGCTATTAAGTACCAATGATCCAAAAGACGTGACTATAACCTATAAAGATTATTAACCCTCTCTGAAAGAGTTCTTGTGTTTTTTTAAGTATTTAGGGTAATTAAGGCGGTGATCTGATCGATTCCTACACTAGGATAGATTCCAACTTATCCTAGTACCTTTGTAATCCTAAGTTCAGCGGTTTGTATAATAAAAGGACTAACCGGATCAAAACTACCTTTCAATATTGCCAAAACTCAAGGATCTATGACAAGCTATAAGGATATCTAACAAAACAATTATCAGCCAAAGAGATCAAAAATAAATAAACAAAGAATAATTAACAAATTAAATGGCAAGAACAAAAATTAAGTTGTTCCTTTTCAACATTTATTTCATTTTATGTTTTTAAAAGTTCCTCACATATCTCTTCTTTTTCATTTAAAAGTTGTTCCTTTTCAACATTTATTTCATTTTACAATTTCTCATATGCTTCTTTGTAACCTAAAGCTTGTTCTGGTTTGTTTTCAAATTCTTTAACCCGTTCCTTACACGTCTCAAGTTCCCGTTGTAACAACACTTTTTGCCTTTTTAGCTCAATATTCATTTTGCGTTGTTTTTCAGCCTCTACTTGAACATTAATTATCAGGGATTTAAAATCATGAAGAGATTGATGATGAGCATTTGTTTCATGTTCATCTTGTCCACTATTATTGTCCACATACGGATCATCAAATATGATATCGGAATTAATTTGATCATCAGCAGATGTGTGTATAATAGTTTCTAGTTTCTTATTATGGCATTTTTCATTATCACTCTTTGAGAGTAATCCATTGATCATATCAACTTGTGAAGTATTTACCTCACTAATAAACTCAGCATCATAAGTCGGTTTTGCATCAGACTTGTCATCAGTGGGTTGAATGAGCGCCATCATGATCACTGCTGCATTTAGCTCCTCTAACGTATTATCTCCATAAGCATTGTCGAGCATAAAATCATTCTCCTCTTCATCTAGATGCACTCCAGCTTCATATTTGGTTGCGAGTAGCATCTGCTCCCTGAAATATTTTGCATCACGAACTCTGGGTTTTGGGCATTCACCTGCATAGTGGCCTTTTTCATTGTAATTATAGCATTGAATGTTTGATTTTCTTGGAGTTGACTCGGTTCTTGGATTCCTTTGGACATCTTGATCATATTCTTCAATTGACTGAAGCAAACCATTTCTTGCATTAGTTGCTTGATTCTTGTTTTTCCTCCCTGCATCCATGTTTCCATTCCCTGCATAGCCAACATTCTTGCTTTGAATATCCATATAACCATCTTGTATCACAGCTTGATTCCTCGTATTTGATGATGTACGAAGATGATTGTTGGTAGGAATAGAGTAACATTAGGTGATAGCTCTTGCCAATAACATCATTACAGTTATAAGCTTGTCTTCTTGAGCATCTCCTTGTATCTCACCTTGATATTTTCATCGTTATCATTCACGGTTATGAATTAATGAGCGGGGACATAATTTGGTTGTGTGAAACGTGTGTATGATGAACTTGCATGGGAGAAACTTATAAGAATAAGTAAGGAAATTAGCAAACTAAGGTAATGGATCATGTTTCATTACAGTTTCTTTGATTTAGATGCATTAACATCGTGGTTTATAAGTTGACTCAAGGTGTATCAATAACAGATCAAATTCTATAGTTTTGAGAGTATATTTCTGACGAGTTATGGTTACATTTTTTTCTCCACTCGGGTTGTAATGAATTGAGAAACTTGGTGTTGATGGAAATTTCTTAAGGACGAACATTATTCCGATCTATGACATTAATGAGTCTTGAAAAACTCTAATAACAGACATATGTTATTGATTTTATTCCTAATCCACATAACTTGTCCAAGTTTCATTCATGGAGCCTCGATGTGTCTTATCTTGCTTACTTTATGTCACTACCTTGCATCAACCTTCTGATTCTAGCCCACATGGTTTGAGCATCTAGACAAGCATCCACAGAATTGTTGATATCATTGGGTATTCCTTAAAGAATATAGTTCATCACCTTGATATCTGCAAAGTATTGTTCTTTGTCTATTTTGGACATTTTGCTGATTGGTTTAGGTATGGTCTCTGATTCATTGTTTGGATCGGGAATGTATTTCCTTTTGTATGGACCTTTAAAGATTAAATCCCTTATTAATTCTCCTTCTTTCTTTTTATTTTCCAAAAACCTCATAAACCGACTTGCCCATGGCACATAGCTTCTTTTCTCTAAAATCAGAGGTCTATCTGAAGCTCCCAATTCCGCAAGTGTTTGTTGATTCGCAGTAGACATGATGTGAATCAATCAATGAATACAATATAATGCAAACTTATTAGTAACTAGCAACAAGTAGTGGATGTAAAAAAACTTCTAAGAATGGTGTTAATTTTGACCCATTGACTTATGAATGGGTTGTTTTCGTTATGTTAGGCTCAACAGCTGTTATAGGAACCATGTCAATCCTGTTTGTTTTCGCTCCAATGAAACATGTTCTCGGCTAGTTTTACAAAACTATTTTACATTGAATTATGGTACAATTATAATTGATTTTTAGACCTCCTGTGTTTCTTCACATTTCATATATCAAGTGTATTTAGAAATTTTATTACAACAACTATTTTTTTTCTAAATGCATTATAGGACAAAATAATAGATATATGGTGGCAGTTAAATAATATATTTGCAAGTTCTTTATTAGGTCCTATAATTCATTTACTTCGTCTGTCCTAATGAAAATTGCTACATATTTTAGTTCTTAGTGTTTCTTGAAACGAAAAATGTTTGCTTTAACAATTATCAAAGTTACACATAAACGATACATGTATGCAGAAAATTACAACTAATTTCCTCATGAGCAAGCTAGGTTTGGGTCTGAATGGTAAAAAATTAAGCTTTTCATGGCTAGTCTATCAAACCATTTTCTTTCGATTCCGAATCAGTCATTGATGACATGGTTACAAGATGGTTTCCTTTTGTGCAGCAAGTGGGTTCAACCTGCAACATGACATGTTTAGGAAAGTAGTATAATAATCTTACCACATCATACTAACATCACATATTTTAGCATGGCGGTAGGTGCAAATATCTCAAATGAATAAAGCTTGGCCAAAAGCATAGCTAAAAGCCCGCGTAAAGAAATGAATATTGATGTAGAAAATGACATGAATTTAAAGACAACAAAAACATATTAATGTTGGAGTGAGGAGTGTGAAAAAAATCGATATAAAGGTTCTATATGATGGTTGGAATACGATGTTCTTACAAAGTATGGCCGAGTAAATATAGCATTGCCAGTTTTGAAGCCAATCATTTATGCGTAACACATTAATTTGGGTGGCAAAAGGCGGTTTTACGGGGATGGTTATGTGCATAGAAGCTTCTGACTTCCCTTATGTTCGCCACTGACGGTTGGTGGTTTTCACCATACGAACTATGTGGGGGTACACTATTTACTGCTTTTCTATAAGTCTCATATAATTGCTAGATATTAAGTTTAATATGGTTATAGTTTGAAATATCAGTGATATGGATATTAAAACAACGATATGTTCTTTCTACACGTTTTTTGTTCCTATGTTTCAAGTCAACTTATTCACGGTATTTCCATAATGGAATTATTAGTCATTTAAACACTCGAACACTAATTTATGTCAATGTGGTTTTTCGTATAGATATTGGGCTGTTTTGCGCGTCGAATTTAGATAACAGTTGTTTGGATATGTTTATTTGGTCTAACAAATGCACCTGCATATTGTTAGGCAATACGATATGTGAGCCAGATTGTGATTATTCTGTGTCCTTTTGTTTAGATATCGTTCATCTTTTTACTTATGTTATGCATCATAGAACAAAATGATTATATTAGTATTAGAATAAATGGAGTGGAAGAAGTTGACATATGCATGCAAGGTAATGTTACGTGTTAAGCAAACCGGCCATAAAATGCACGCATGTTCATATTTTTATTTAGGCTATCCATAATAGACCAAAATGATTATATGAATATTACAATAAAGGGAGTGGAAGAAATTGACATATGCTTGCAAGGTGTGCCCATGGTATTGGAATCGGACCGAACCGGAATTGAAAAAACAGAGAACCGAGAATCGAAAATAAGGAAAAGTTAGAACCAAGAACCATCCCAAGTTCTTCGGTTCCGGTACGGGTCTCGATTATGGTATGAGAATTTTCGGTTATTCCCGACAAGTACCAAAGTGGTTAAAAATTCTATTTTTTGTTGTTGATAATTCATAAACAACATGCTATAACAATACAATCACACCAAAAATGTCTCCAACAATGCAAAATTTTCATTATTTTATATCAATATGCGGCAATGCACAAACTCGATATTTTAGTTTATCAATATATAAGCGAATTCGTCATATCTGAACATATAACTTTTGATCTCATCATATTGTAATAGGGTATCTAATGAATTATGATCACAATAAAAAGGAAAAAATATGTGGAAAAACTTACTTACATGTTGATGAATGATGTTGATGATGATATTTCAATCTTTTAATGATATTATTAGTTGTAAAACTAACAATTTGTTGTTATTTGAAATTGATTAAAGGTTAGGGTTAAACTATAACGAGTTTCTAGGATTTAGTTTTTTTGTTACAACTTAGTAATGGGTAGTGTTTTTTTATATATTATTAAAAGGCTGCATGTACACAATATCACAAACAAATCCTATAAAATTTAATATTTTCAAATGAGTCGGGTTTTTTTCGAGAAAGAACCGGAACCTGATAGTTTCGAACCGAGTCGTCCCGAGAACCAAAAATTTGGAATTTTAGGAACCAAGAACCGGACCATGGTTCTAATATACGGTTCGGCTCCTAGTCGGTCCTGATACGATTCCTTCGTTCGTTTGGTTCCTCAATTTTTTTGGGCACCCCTACTGTTATGTGTTAAGCAAACCGGCCATAAAATTTACCCATGTTCATATTTTTATTTAGGTTATCCATAATAAACCAAAATGATTATATTAATGTTAGAGTAAGGGGAATGAAATAAATCAATATGTGTAGTTTGTATCTGGAAAAAAATTCTTGGCACACTTAATGAATAGTTACATTGATTTCTCTCATCCTTCTTTGCCCGTTATTAATGTATCCGTTTTATATACTGAGCGTAATCTAAATACAAAGCGAACAATATTTCATGCTATGCGTTTATTGGATTATGCAACCGTTTTACCCCAGGTTCGTTTGCTATTTCCAATGTAAGTTGTCGGTTTTTTGCGTTCTTTAATGCTTTAAGGTTTCATACACTCTATTCTCGAGTTTATTTTTTGGAGTGAAAGGGAAAGGTTTGGGATGGTAGTAAAAAAATTATGTTCCTGAAATTTTTTATGAGAGGAGAAGAAAGTAAATGATAGTAAATTACACCAAATTTACTCTTCTAATCATTTTCCCAAATTAGGATGAAATGGAGTAAAGTTTATTTTAAATCCTTTTTTGCTTACATCCTCTTATTTTCTTTCTAACTCGGAAACACAAGAAAAAAATTATTTCTTATTCTTCTCCTTTTATTTCTCTCTTTTTTTCCCTCTCCATCTCTTTTCTTTCCATTTTATACTCGGGAATAGAGTGCGTTAATTGATAAGTGTAAAATACACATATCCGTTTATACCTAAAATAACCCAATTAAACCCAAAACAGACCAAAAATGGCAAAAATATGCTTGTATTTGTGTTTTGTGTGTGCAGGTATGGATAAGTCAAAAAATCACAAGAAAACAGTCAAAATCGAGCAAACACGGACACGAGAATCAGAAGAGTTCAAAAAGAAGCCAAAGATACAAAGCCGAAGCCCGAAAAGTCAAGCCTCAGTCAAATCCAGTCAAAGAAAAGCCAATCATTGGTCAACAAAAGTCAACAAAGCCCATTTCCTTTTATTATAAAACACAAGGGCCAAAATTGCAAATTCCCAAACTGTTTTATAACTAGAAAGAGAGAAAAGAAAGAGAAGGACCAAATGTGCAAACTCACCAAAGTCCAACAGTTTTAACTGTCGAAAATTGGGCGCCAATCCTTTTTACTATTCACCCATCGTCCCCCTTTCACCCCACAATCAAAACAAAGGGCTTTTGTAAATTAAAGGGTGCTTAGGTCAATTCAAGTGATCGTTTACAAAATGGCAGGGAGAGATTAGTCAAATCAATGCTCTAAGTATCCCTCTATCAAGCTTATGCCACGTAGCAATGGAGAAAGCACAATGGAATGTGGGTTTTTGTGCTAAAACACTCACAAAAGAAGCACAAACGTCACATCAATGGAATGACACGCTGGCAATCTTCAGGTGTCCACAGCTTGATCAAACGGCCACAATTGATGCTTGGATGATTGAAGAAATGATTGGCCAGGATTAAAAGGATTGGAGAGCAAGGCAAGAGGCTAGAAGGATCCAAGGCAGGCTATAAATAGAGCCTCACTTCTCACACACACACCATCTAGATCTAGTCGTAGTTTTTAATTAGTGTAGCTTAAATTTTAATTCTTAGCTTAATAATGTTTTAATCTTGTAATTTTCCTTTAAAAGTACTGTAAGCAAGTTTTTATTAATGAAATTCAGTTTTTCTAAATCTCTCCAAGTTTCTTTTTCATAAGCTCTCTTAATAAGCTAAGTCGTCTAAATAAGCTAATAAGCTCATTTAAAGCTCTTTCAGTCTATAAGCTGAAATAGAGCTATTTGAATTCAGTATTAATCTTACCTAAACCTTAAATCAGTTTAATCTATCATGGATCTTATTGGATTAGAGCTTTTGGAAGGGGATCTTAACTTGGAAGAGATCCCAAGGACTTTTACCCTAGCTTATTAATAAGCTAGGGAGCTTGTAGCTGCCAAATTTGGTTACTCTTGTTTAGCTATAGTGAATGGTAAGTTTCTCTTTGAAAACCTTTATTTCTAGCTTAAATAAATCTCTTATTGCTTGTAATTGCTAGATCTGCTTATTTGCTTGCTTAATTTCTGCTTATTTTTGCTTTTTATCTCTTATAATTGCTTATTAGTTCATTCTCTTAATCTGTTTTAGCTTTTCTTAGTTTAGATCATAGTATTCCATATATTTGTCTTAAAAACCTTAAAAAAACCAAAAATATTAGGAAATTAGTTTAAATCTTAGGTTATAGCTTAATACAGTTGTTAATTCATGTTAAGCAAGTTAGTTTTAAGCTATTAAGCATCTGAGTAATAAGTTTTCATCATTAGATTTCATTTTAAAAGCTTTTCTCAAAACTTTCAGTTCTGAAAGGGGTGTTTGGTTTAAGCTTATTTGACCTGAAAAAGTCAAATCTACTTGGTAAATTTTCTCTAAACAGCTGTGTTTTCATTTTATAACAAGTTTTAAAAAGATTTTCAAAGTTAGTTGGATATTTTAAGAGAAGTCATGGCTTATTTTACTCATCTCAGCACCAGGGTACTTTTAGGGTTAAAGTTACATGGCTTAATTTTGAGATAGGGACTCTAGGCTTTGATTGTGCTTAAATCAAGTTTTAACACACTCATTTGAGAGTGTATATAGTAGTGGTAACCCTTAAGGAAGCCTGCATTTTAGTCTTTGTGGTATTGCCAATTGCACCAGCAGTACTAACATAAGTTAGTACTGCTGATATTCAAGCCCCAAATTTTAAGCAATCAATGTGAGGTTTTCAGTAGATTATCTTTTCTGTATTTTGATAGTTTTGGTAATAGATTAATATAGATATTAGATTTATTGCTTATTAGTTAGCTTAATTTGCTGACCAAATTTCACCAATAGTGCCACCCAGTTACTAACTAAAACGTTTGTACTGCTGTTACAGTTTGTACTGCACATTTTAGCATAATTTTCAGTTAAAGTAAGTATTGGATTTAGGATCTTAGATTCAAGTGGGTTAGGATCTAGTTATAGTTAATATAGAATAAGTCTCAAATTCTTATTTCCTAGTTATTTACTTTGCTTTATTTTAGCGTAATGCTAAAAATTAACCAAAAGCCAAAAACAGTTAGCAATTGAATCTAGCTTTAATTTTTAAATTTCTAGCTTGAAGTAGTAAGTTTAATTACTTAAATTAGTTACTTATAGGTTGTTTGTTAAGTTTTCATAAGCCAGGGTTCTGTCTTAGCTTATTTAAGGATTAAGCCAATTTGGTTTTTGAAGTTTTAAGTGTTTTTCTTGAGTTTGCTTATTTGTCCTGATTTAGTTTACTTTCAGTTTCTCAGTTTTAGTTTCTTATCATTTCTAGTTCATACACATTATAAGCTATCTAGAATAGCTTTTGGTTTTCAATTTGAGCTTATATCAAGCCTTGTGCAAGCATTTAAGTTGAAATGAGCTCAAATGCCTCCTTTTTGAGGTCAGTTTAGAAATAAGCTCTTTTAGAGCTTATCTTTGAGTTTTAGCCCATAGTGCTTTTGTTAAAGTTGATTCTACCCTGATTATTCTACAACTTTGGTCTTTTGAGTTTTGAATTTTAAGCTGTTTTTAACTTCAACTTATTTAGGGGCTTATTAGGACTTTGGTTGTTATCGGGTTAGGTTCTCAGGGACCATTCTTGTAATTTTTCTGTTTAGTTGTTTCTTAGTTAATCCTTGACCGTTAAATGCTTTAGTCCCGTTAGTCCTTAAGTCTTTTACACAGTTAGTCCCTAAGTTAGTTTTTAATTAGTTTTATTTAGTTTAATTAATAATTAGGGTTAGGTTTTAATTAGTTTAATTAAACTTTTATAAAAAGATAAAAATTAGGGCTTTTATTTTTAGAAAATTTCTGCACATTTTCTTTAATTAGTGTAATTTTTATAAAATTTTTAGGACTTTATTTTTAATAGTTTTATTATTTTTATAGTTTTTAATTAGTTTAAATTTTAGAAAAATCATATCTTTTAATCTAAAAAGCCAAAAATAGTAATTTCTTTTTCTAAAATTTTCTTTTTACTCATTTTACTTAGGAAAAATATAATTTCAAAAATCTTTGCTACTTTTCATAATTTTTAGGATTTAATTAGAATTAAATAGTTTTTAATTAATAAAAAATTCTAAAAAAATGTTTTTTCTTTTTCCTAAAGTTTTCTTTTATCCTAATTTAGGTTTAGAAGTTTAGTTTACATGTTTAGGGATTAAAATTAGTTTACTTGCTTAATTGTTGTTTTTTTAATTTAGTAGTAATATATCATCAAATCATCTATTTGCTTATTCAAATCATAATCCGGACTTACACAAGGATTCAATTTCACTAGTCGTTGGGGAAACGACCCGGTGATCATATTTTAACGTTTACATATACGTATTAGATATTTTAATATATATTTTTAGAGTGAATTTTTATCAAGGGTAATTGGTAATTTACTTTAAGAGTAATTAAGAAAATTACCAAGTTACCCTTGATAAAATTCACTCTCAAAAAATATAATATATAATACGTATATTAAATCGGGGAAGATCGTCACCGAGTGTTTTCTCCAACGATAGTGAAATTGATACCTTGTTTTAAGCTTGCGATTATGTTTGAATAAGACAAATGGTATGAATTTGATATCTTTAGCAACAATTAAAATGGACAGTTAAAAAACAATTAAATCTATTAACGGGAAACAAATAAAACGCGACAAATAAACAAGTATATCAAAATTAAATCCTAAAAATGCAAACTAATTTTATAAACCTAGATTTAGACAAAAGAGAATTTTAGGAAAAAGAAAAACATTTTTTAGCTTTTTAGATTAAAAGATATGATTTTTCTAAAATTTTAACTAATTAGAAACTATAAAAATAATAAATCTCTTAAAAATAAAGTCCTAATTTTTTTATAAAAACTACACTAATTAACGAAAATGTGCAGAAATTTTCTAAGAAATAAAAGCCCTAATTTTTTACTACTTTTTATAAAGTTTATTAAACTAATTAAAAACTAACCCTAATTATTAATTAAACTAAATAAACTAATTACAAACTAACTTAGGGAGGGTCTAAAACTGTGTAAAAAGACTTACGGACTAAACGGGACTAAAAGCTTTTAACGGGCAAGGGATCTACTATGAAACAACTAAAAAACGGAAAATTACAAGAATGGTCACTTGAGATCCTAACCCCGATACCAACCAAAGTCTAATAAGCCCCTTAAATAGTTGAAGTAAAAACAGACTTAAAATTCATAACTCAAAAGACCAAAGTTGTTGAATAAGACTGGGGAGAACAACCTTTAATACAAAAGCACTATGGCATTGAAACTCAAAAGATAAGACTCTAAAAGTGCTTATACTAAAGCTGACCTCAGTAAGGAGGCATTTGAGCTCATTTCAACTTAAATGCTTGCACAAGGCTTGATATAAGCTCAAATTGAAAACCAAAAAGCTATTCTAGATAGCTTCTATAATGTGTTATGTAACTAGAAATGATAAGAAAACTAAAACTGAGACCACTGAAAGTTAACTTAACATTAAGGAACAAAAAGCAAACTCAAGAAAAACACTTGAAACTTCTAAAACCAAATTCAGCTAAACCCTTAAATAAGCTAAGACAGAACCTTTAGCTTATGAAAACTTAACAAACAACCTATAAGAAACTAATTTAAGCAATTAAACTTACTACTTCAAGCTAGAATTTTAAAAATTAAAAACTGAATTCTATTGCTAACTGTTTTTTTGGCTTTTATGAATTTTTTAGACTTTGACAGCTAAATTTAGCTAAATAAATAAGCTAGGAAATAAGATTTAAGACTTATTCAATATTAAAGCATCATAACATGACCTTACCTACATGATATCTATGATCCTAATCTATTCTTACAGTAACTAAAAATTAAGCTAAAAGTGGCAGTACTAACTGTAACAGCAGTACTAACTTTTTAGTTAGTACTGGTGCACTTTGGTGAATTTTGGCAGCAAATTAAGCTAAACTAATAAGCAATAAATCTAAATCTATATTAAGCTATTACCCATATAAAATACTAAAAGATAAGCTACTAAATCCTAACTTTGATGGCTTAAATTGGGGCTTGAATATCAGCAGTACTAACTTATGTTAGTACTGCTGGTGCAATTGGCAATACCACAAAGACTAAAATGCAGGCTTCCTTAAGGGTTACCACTACTCTATACACTCTCAAATGAGTGTGTTAAAACTAGATTTAAGCACAATCAAAGCCTAGAATCCCTATCTCAAAATTAAGCCATGTAACTTTAACCCTAAAAGTACCATGGTGCTGAGATGAGTAAAATAAGCCATGACTTCTCTTAAAATAACCAACTAATTTTGAAAATCTTTTTTAAAAACTTGTTATAAAATGAAAACACAGCTGTTTAGAGAAAATTTACCAAGTAGATTTAACTTTTTCAGGTCAAATAAGCTTAAACCAAACACCCCTTTCAGAACTGAAAGTTTTGAGAAAAGCTTTTAAAATGAAATCTAATGATGAAAACTTATTTCTCAGATGCTTAATAGCTTAAAACTAACTTACTTAACATGAATTAACAACTGTATTAAGCTATAACCTAAGATTTAAACATAATTTCCTAATCATTTTTGGTTTTTTTTTTTAAGGTTTTAGGACATATATATTGGAATACTATGATCCTAAACTAAGGAAAAGCTAAACAGATTATACGAATGAATTAATAAGCAATTATAAGAGATAAAAAGCCGAATAAAATAAGCAGATATTAACCAAGCACAAATAAGAAGATTAGCAATTACAAGCAATAAGGTGTAATTTATTAAGCTAGAAATAAAGGTTTTCAAAGAGAAATTTACCATTCACTCTAGCTAAACAAGAGTAACCAAATTTGGCAGCTACAAGCTCCCTAGCTTATTAATAAGCTAGGGTATAAGTCCTTGGGATCTCTTCCAAGTTAAGATCCCCTTCCAAAAAGCTCATATCCAATAAGGTCCATGATAAATGTAAGTTAAACTGATTTAAGGTTTAGGTAAGATTATTACTGAATTAAAATAAGCTCTATTTCTGCTTATAGACTGAAGGTTACAAATGGCTTTTTAGCTTTATTGAGACTATTTGGCTTATTAGAGAGCTTTGAATAAGAAGAAAGATAAGAGAGCTTAGAAGGACTTAAACTAAATTTCATTTAAATAAAAGTCTACTGGCTTACATTACTTAAAAGAAAAATTACATTTAAGAAAAAAATATGAATTTAATTCTAGACTAAAAAACTAACCTATAAACTCTTCGATATTGTGTGTGCAGGTACGGATATATCAAAATTCACATGAAAACAGTCAAAAAAACAGGCAAGCAACGGGATTACGAGAATCAGAAGAGTACAAAAAGAAGCCAAAGAATCAAAGCCGAAGCCAGAAAAGTCAAGCCCTAGTCAAATCCAGTCAAAAGAAAGTCAATTCATTGGGCAACATAAAGTCAACAAGAACTCTCTATATTCCATTTTAAACATCAAGTTTCACAAAAAGTCCAAAAATGTCCCCTCCTCTAATTGGGCCCCCACCTGGATCTTAAAAGACCACTTAACTTAGCCCATTTCCTTTTATAACAACTCCAAGGACCAAACTTGCAATTTTCGAAAGTTATTTATAACTAAGAAAAGAAGAAAGGAATGAAAGGGACTGAAAGTGTCAAACCAGATTGAGTTTTACCGCACTTTTACACCCTCTCAAACAAAAGCTTTTACTGCAAAAGTTCTTGGAGATCGTTCTTGTTTTGATTCATAATTGATGAGTGTCATTTTATACACTTTTTCAGGGTCGTTTAACCCCTAAATCATGCATTTATGCCAAAAATAGGTACTTAATCGTTCCTTTTTAGGTATTTCGCATTTGGAAGACATTTGGAAGAATTACACGTGACTTGGGCTCATTTGGAGAAGAAACGACAAGGACTAGGACCTACACCAACATCACTCAAGATAATGTTCTCAGCAGCTGGAGACGGCGTCACCAACAACGTGACGCCGTCACAACAAAGACCAAGACGGCGTCACTGGATCTCACGACGGCATCAGAGTACACGACCCAGCCCATTATCTAGAATATTCTCTCTCATGACGGCGTCACGGCTAAAACGCGATGCTGTCACAATGATTTTCATATATATACAAACCCGAATTTAGGGTTTTTAGTGTGTAACTTTAGAATAAAAAGAGCGTACAAACCCTAGTTCGTTTAGCAGTTGTTAGGGATGATTTTAGGCGACTTAAACACCTATTGTACTTCCTCCAACTTATGTTTTAATCAAGTAAGGTTTACTTAATCATTTAATATGTCTTGTTGTGTGATTATTTATTGTTCTTACTTTATCTTTAATATGCTTGGCTAAACCTCCTATTGTGTTTATTTATGATTGTATGAAACCATAGAAATGTAGATCTTAGTGGGTTGATTCTTGTGATGGCTGTTGCATTTAGGACTTTAAAAACCCAGATTTTTGTTCTTTTTTGTTTTTTTTAAAATTTTCGCTGGTTGATATGTTAGGTAAAAACATGATTGTGTATAAGGGATAACATCGCGTAACAGTCTTTCAATACTACATTCGCCCCCTATTATGGTTGATCCAATAATAATCTTATTTTTGGGGGAGTTAAGTACATTTTTGGTCCTTGTGGTTTGTAGCAGATTTCACTTTTGGTCCAAAAATCAAAAAAGTTTTGCTTTTGGTCCGAATTTCAAGTTTCGTTTCACTTTTGGTCCGAATTTCAAGTATCGTTTCAAGTTTCATTTCACTTTTGGTCCGAATTTCACAGTTGGAAATGGACCGAATGGACCAAAATTGAAACGAAACTTGAAATTCGAACCAAAAGTGCAACTTTTTTGAATTTTAGACCAAAAGTGAAATCTGCTACAACCACAAGGACCAAAAATGTACTTAACTCTATATTTCGCATGCATTTAATGTACCCTTAGGGGCCATGTAATAGTCTTCATACTACCTTACGTGTGCGTTGCTCTAACGGAATATTAAATAACGGCGGGTTCGTGCAATTCCTTCATGACTTAGGAAATAATTACATAGATCATCACAAGGGTGACAAAGCAACAACACTAGAGAAAGCAATCTAGGGACTAATACATGATTAAATAAACATAGTCTTTTATCTTATTGTTATCACTATTAGCATAGTCATCATTTAGTTTAAATAGCTAAAACCAAACCACATCTCAAATATATGATTTATTTGCTTTTATTAAAACATAAAAATACAAAAATAATCTCCTCTCAACCCCTAGAATTCTATTAGACTGTGATTAAGCTTCCCTACCTATTCTCGAGTGAATGTACCCCCCCCTAAGTCTTGCCTATACTACTACTACAACGATTAGATACTCTGCCTTGGGAGTTGTAAAACTTCGTGTAGAAGTCCTACGACGACAACATCAAATTTTTGGCGCCGCCGCCTGGGTAGTTAGGTTTTGATCATAGTTTAGCTTAGTTCTGCTTGCTTGAATCTTTTCAAGTGAGATTTAAATTCCGCAATTAGGCTTTCTTTATCAGTCTAACTTTTCTTTTGTGCCCTCTATTTTTGTTAAATCACTCTTTCGTTATCTTCATCATGATGTATGTAATCGCTCCACCAACCCACACCCTTTCGAAACCCTCCACGAAGCACAACCTTCCCAATCCAAAGATATACCTTGGTGTTCCAACAACATCAAGATGAACCTATCTACGATACGTGGACTCATTTCAAAAACTTAATCAAAAGAGTCCCTCATCATGGCCTCGATTTATGGTCCCTTACTCAATTCTTTTATGATCATGTCGATGACTATACCCGAATGGACCTTGACTTTGCAGCAGACGGGAACC
The DNA here is from genome assembly GCA_026074375.1 of Tanacetum coccineum. Classification (NCBI taxonomy): domain Eukaryota; kingdom Viridiplantae; phylum Streptophyta; class Magnoliopsida; order Asterales; family Asteraceae; genus Tanacetum; species Tanacetum coccineum. The sequence goes on along the minus strand of BQNB010107336.1, from coordinate 7,768 downwards.
TTGGGGAATTAAGTGGTGAAGAAGCATGGGAAGCCATAGAGAATTTCACCCAAGACCAAAAAGAATGCGACAACCCACCAAACATTATTTCTGAACAAGAAGTAGCAAATTTGAAGACTCGAGCAAAAAGATTGTTTAAAAATGAGGATTTTTGGGTTTAGGTGCATAGAGGTATAGAATGGGATAAGGTGGAAAATCTGAACCCACAAAGTACCCCACAAGTCCTCCCATCATTTGAAGAATACACACCACCTGCGACTTACCCGGAAGAAGTAGAAGAGACTTTAGGAATCCCGATTGAGGTAGAACCTTTAGATGACACACCACTAGAGGATTTAGGCTTGAATACTTATAATCCATAGGGACATTTTATTAGCTCTAGGGAAATTATAAGTTTTGATGAAACGAAGCCTCAACCATAACCCTTGACCAATTGTCCATCCTCAGATATTTAGTCTGGGAATAAGAAAATAGGTTTCCTGATACACACACTTTATACACATTTTTCGGATAGTTTTAGGACGAAGGTAGTAGATAATTTAACCATTCATACACTGCCTTCACCTCACATGGCATCTTCCCACCCTAAGGATACGTATTGCTATTATCGCCCATGCATCGATGATCCTAGGAAACATTATGGATTTAAACCGGGTTTATTAGGACATAGTGGATCCCTGAGTGTTGATTTTTCAAAATTGGAGATGATAGAAGATGATTGGGAATTAGAATCTAAAGAAGTTTCTTTTCTAGGAAAAGGACTTAATTTACCCGTTAGGCTAAAAGAAGTAGATAAGGTTAGGACTAAAGAAACACACCATTTGGAGCATATTATTCAACAACCAATTTTTCAGCATGTGACCTTTTCTCATAACAATGGTGTGTACCGTTACTATCACCCGCACTTGAACTCAAGTGTAGGGGAACCCTCCCCTTTATCTGTTAAATAAGGGTAGAGTCAGGCTCGTGACTCAAACAAAAACAAGCGCTTTTTAGGAGGCAACCCAATATTTACTTTTCTCGCAAATTAGGAGTGTCATGTGTTTTACTCTTTTCATTTTATTTTATCATGTTCAAACTCTATCTTGCAATCATGCTTTGTTTGTTTTTATCCTCGTCTTATTTAAATCAAGGTATTTTGGCAAATAACAAGTGTAGGGGAATTCTTCTGGCTTTTGAGCCAAATTCAAACATGTTAAATGAACTGTTTAGATTAATTCGGGTCAGTTTCAAGTCATATGATTGAATTGTTAAATCTTAGGTTTTATGCGGCCATTTGTACAAGAATTAATTTATGGAATCAAGTGCAAAAAATTTTTCATTAAAAACAAAATTTTCATTTTTAGAGAACGTGGGGATGGCGTCACGATTTACACCCGACTCCGTCACCACGACACCTGTGACGAGGTCACAACAACCTTGACGGCGTCATACGCCCAAGTCCATAAAACTCAAAGTTTTTAAATATTTTTGAAAATAAAACTTGCACAACATTTAAAATATGTATTCTTCTGTTATAAACCTGCAAAAACCTAATGAGTTTAACAATTCTCTCATCCTATCTATCGATTCGAACCCTCAATTTCAATTGTATATATGGTCTATCGCACATTTTATGCTTGGGTAGTTGTCTTGTCTCGTTTACAGGTTATATTTGATGAGAAGAAGCTTGGAAGTTCTTAGAAAGTTTCATTGGATGATTCTTGGAGGACGATCTAACCAGTTATCGCATATTTCTTCTCCATTATTGAGCAAACTAGGGGAGTACTAGTTACTTTTCCTTATTTTCTTTTCCCATTATTTGTTCTTATGGGTACTTCTAGAGAACACTGGGGACAATGTTCAACTTAAGTGTAGGGGGGAAAATAAGCTTTGAATAGTTTCTTTCATTTGTCATTTGCTTTATTCCTTAAAATGATGGGTAATATATCAAAACATAACATAAGAGGTGATTTTTACCCAAATTTAATTTTTTTATGACACATACCGACGAAAACCAAGTATTAATACCGTCTCATGGATAAGAATTTATATTAGTAGCACCAAAACCCTCAAATTCCACCCCACAATGTGAGGTTCGCCCTTAGATATTATACCTTTAGCTTGTTCGAGTTAAGGAGTGAGCAATCATGTGTGTCTATTCCGTCGTTACGGATGTGTATGCGTGGTTTTGTCGCCTTTTCTGGAACATTGGTATCGATTACTTTAGGATTATGAGAGTATACCAGTAGCATATTAAATTCTAGAACTTATTATTGTGATACATCCTGAGACCGCATAGTAAGTATTAGGATTTGCTTGATAAGAGGCATTAGGATTAACCTATATTTTAAACCTATAATTGTTATGATGGTCACATCGATCATATAACTATCCCACACCCTTGCCATGCACTCATTTTTAATGCAGGATACCCTAGTACAACCCTCCAAGCCTATCATTTTCAGGTTTCATAATTTTCTAGTGGGATCCAGATTTTATTGAAGAGCATTGTCACCCTTTAAAAACCAAATCGTTACAACCCAACATTAGCCTTAGCCCTACCTTGTATGTACTTCTTTTTAGTTCATTCTTGTGATAACCTTGTTATGTTAATTATTTGAGTACACGGTTGCTAAGTCTTTATCCTTGTAAATACAGTTTTGGGACGATTGGGATTCATGGTAGTATTTATTTCGCAGAGAAAGGGAAGAAAAGTTAAGTCAATACCCTCATATGTTTGTCAAATGATCGCCATGTTATTTTGATCCACCTCAATACGGGTCATTAGTTAGATTATAAATATCGAGCATGCAAAAGCTCAAGTGTAGGGGTACGTGTTATAAACCCCATGTATTGATTTATTATGTCATTCAAAAAAAGAGAGATTGATGTAGAGTTGGTAGGCGTTTGTGATCTTCGGTCAGAGTTCTTGGTTTGCAACCAAACCAAAGTGTATTCGTGTAAATAATTAGCTAACCCTTCCACTCCAAATTCACCCAAATCCACCCAAATGTATCCCATCCGTTTTCGTTTCCATTATATGTTATCTTACACCTACACCCCACAACCCTTTAAAAGACCTCTTAGATAGTAATGAATAATACTTGCACCTAGCGGTGGAGGTTTGATCCTTTACCAAGCCTATGGTAATTTATATGCTATGACAGGTAATGAGTGTTGATAATTCCTCTCCCCCCCCCCCTTTCCCTCATATGTTATAATTTATTATAAATCCGGAGTGAAAGAGAGAATCCCCAAAAACACTTATGTTTGGTTGCTAATATATAATTTCCGTGCTTTTAATTATGAGGTCTAGAAGGTTGTGTTGTAAAATACTTTTAAAGAGTAGGTAAAATGACCCTCATATTGTTATTGTCTAGGTAGAAAAGCCCATTTACTTGAGGACAAGCAAATCCCAAGTGTAGGGGTATTTGATGAGGTGTCATTTTATACACTTTTTCAGGGTCGTTTAACCCCTTAAATCATGCATTTATGCCACAAAAATAGGTGGCCTAATCACTCCTTTTTAGGTATTTCGCATTTAGAGGAATTACACGTGACTTGGGCTCATTTAGAGAAGAAACGGACAAGACTACGGACCTACACCAACATCACTTAAGATAATGTTCTCAGCAGCTAAAGACAGCGTCACCAATACAACGTGATGCCGTCACAACAAAGACCAAGACGGCGTCACTGGATCTCATGACGGCGTCAGAGTATACAACCCAACCCATTATCTAGAGTATTCTCTATCATGACGGCGTCACGACTAAAACGCAACGCCGTCACATCGATTTTCCTATATATACAAACTCGAATTTAGGGTTTTGAGTGTTGTACTTTTAGAATAAATGTTGGTACGAAACCCTGTTATTTAGCAGCTGTTAGGGACGATTTTAGGTCCTAAAAACTGTGGAGGGTCGTTTAAAGCTCCTAGGATCAAAAATAACAAAGTATGTAGATACACAACGAATTTAAATAAAGAACAATGTTATTTTCAAGGTTTTACATTACATACAAGCCCCAATTCTATTTGATCAATATAGAACGTGTTACCTAACTATAACAGGGATCAAAGAAACCTTTGATCTTAGAGCTAAACCACACTAGACGTCTACATCACACCTATAGGATACACACACACGTTTTGGGTGCACACACAATCACACACTAAAACAATGTCTAGGGATCTCTTTATATAGAGAGTCCATTAAGACTTACAAAGGAATCTTAATTGTATTAGGAAACTAAATCTTTCTAATCTTTGATCTTTATCTTTTAAGCAAATCTTTTAGAATCCTCCTCTTTTGTAGAATTCCATATTGTCGACTTTGATCCTTTTGTTTCATTCTTTATCCTTTTAAGCAAGTTCTTTTGTATCATCAAATCAATAATTCCCAACAATCTTCCCCTATTTGATGATGACAAAACAAACACTGATTCCAAGATGATCCATAATAGCAATCTTCACCTTGAGCACATAAACATCTTCAAATCTTGATATTCCATGACTGAAACAAACTTCCCCTTAAATTAAGATTTCCTTTGAACTTGTGTCATTCGTCATGCCCACCACACATAATAAGTTGAAATTCATTATCATATCATCCTCTGCAACATCTTACTTTTTTGTCTTTATCCATTTGGGGACTGTGAACATATGCATATTTGATTTTACAAACTACAAACCTATATTACTACTTCTAATACAAGCTTTCTATGTTTCAAATTACCCTCCATGACGCATAATAAGAATAATGAATTCAAGCAGTAAAAACTTAAACTAGTAGTAGTAACAATGACTTAGCAGTAGTAATAAGGTTTAACTTGTTTTTCACAAGTGAAAACCTTCCCCTCAAGTGGTGCATTTAGCATATCCAAATGGTTAAAAACTTTATCATATGCTTCCCCTGAAACCAATGTGTTATACCATCAGATACCCAAGCTCATGAATCTATACACTTTGGGAGACAAATACAAGAAAAGAAAAGATTTCTAACCAAATTTCAAGAAGTTCGCCGCACTTGATACATTGTGCGCCGCACTTTCCCCTGAAACCCAAAACCGCCGTACATTTTCCCAAAGTTTGAAGAATTAAAGTCCATTAAATGCACCTACATTAACTCCCCAAAACCGCCGCACTTATTTGTAAGTGCGCCGCACTTCCAGTAAAAGTTATTAAATGCTATCGCATTAACTCACAAAGTTCGCCGCACTTTTTCCTAAGTGCGTCGCACTTTTCACCCAATCTTGCCTATAAATTGAGGACGAATTTGCATCCCTCCACACAATCATTCCTCACATTCTATCCCATTTTACACACACATACTTTCCCTCCTTTCACCAAAACACCAAGAAACACCTTTTCCTTTGAAGAAAAAGATCTAACGATCAAGAACGAAGAAGTTTTCTTACCTAGTTGTTGAAATAATGGAAGTTTATGTAAAGTGTGCTTTTGTTATGAACTCCTTAGCCATGAGAGGCTAAATCTCTCATGACTACTCGGTGAAGTTACGATAATGAATAAGTGTTTGGTATGATCTTGATCGCTTTAATCTTAAGCTTATGTTGCAAACCTGTTATATCTTATCTTATCTATTTTTGCTTATCAACTTAGATTATATAATCATATCGGTATAGGTCGAAAGATCCGTTATGATCTATGTGGTTTTAAAGATTTGTCTATGGTCTTTAACGTCTGTGCTGAGAAATCCACTTTCGTAAATTGATAAACAAAATAAGTTTTGATATAATAATAACTGGATTATTTGAGTGACACATTTGGTCTAGTTAACTAAATATAAGTCTTAAGTTAATCAAGTTAATTCGTAAAAACGTTTTTCTGATGAGAAATCACTTTTATAAATTAAAGTCCCATCTTCGAGGTCAAATCATTTCCAACACTTATAAATTATTATACAACCGAGTGAAAAAGAGAATCCCCAAACACTTATGTGAGGTGCTAGTATATATTTTTCCGTGCTCTTAATTACGAGGTCTAGGAGGTTGTGTTGTAAAATATGTTTAAAGTGTAGGTAAAATGACCCCCCATATTGTTATTGTCTAGGTAGAAAAGCCCATTTGCTTGAGGACAAGCAAATCCCGAATGTAGGGGTATTTTATGAGGTGTCATTTTATACACTTTTTTGGGGTCGTTTAACCCCCTAAATCATGCATTTATGCCCAAAATAGGTACTTAATCGTTCCTTTTCTGGTATTTCTTATTTGGAAGGCATTTGGAAGAATTACACGTTACTTGGGCTCATTTGGAGAAGAAACAGATAAGACTACTGATCTACACCAACATTGATCAAGAATTTCTCTACAGTGGCTAGAGACGGCGTCACAGATACAACGTGACGCAGTCACCACGAAGATCAAGACGGCGTCACAAGATTCCATGACGGCGTCAGAGCATACGACCCAGCCCATTATCTAGAATATTCTCTTTCATGACGGTGTCACGATTAAAACGCGACACCGTCACATCGTTTTTCCTATATATACAAACCCAAATTTAGGGTTTTGAGTGTGTAACTTTAGACTAAAAAGAGGGTACGAACCCTAGTTCATTTAGCAACTATTAGGGACGAATTTAGGGCCTAAAAACCCTATTGTACTTCCTCCAACTCATGTTTTTATCAAGTAGGGTTTATTTAATCATTCAATATGTCTATGTGTTGTTTGATCTATCTATGCTCTTGCTTTATATTTAATATGCTTGGCTAAACCTTCTATTGTGTTTATTTATGATTGTATGAAACCTAGAATGTAGATTTTAGTGGTGTTGCTTCTTGTGATGGATGTGCATGTTAGGCTCTAGAAAACCAACTTTTGTGTGTATCGTTGTTGATATGTCTAAGGAAACATGATTGTGTAGAAAGGATACCATCGGGTAACAGTCTTCATACTACCTTGCCCCCTAATATGGTTGATCCACTTTTAATATATTTCACATGCACTTAGTGTACCCCTAGGGTCCATGTAATAGTCTTCATACTACCTTACGTGTGCGTTGCTCTAGCGGAATACTAAGTAGATGGCGGGTTCGTGTAATTCGTTCATGACTTGGGAAATAGTTACACAAATCATTACAAGGGTGACAAGGCAACAACACTAGGAGAAGCAATCTAGGGAGTAATACATGATTAAATAAACACAGTCTTTTATCTTATTGTTATCACCATTAGCACAGAATTATATTTAGTTAATAGTTAAAACCAAACCTCCTCTCAATTATATGATTTACTTGCTTTCCATAAAACATAAAAATACAAAAATAATCTTCTCTTAACCTTTAGAATTCTGTTAGACCATGATCAAGCCTTTCCAACCTATTCTCCGAGTGAACGATAACATCCCCCGAGTCTTGCCTATACTACTACTACAACGATTAGGTCCTTTGCCTAGGGAGTTGTAAAACTTCTTGTAGAAGTCCTACGACGACCGCATCAAGTTTTTGGCGCCGCCGCCTGGGGAATAGTTAGGTTCTGATCATAGTTTAGCTTAGTTCTACTTGCTTGAATCCTTTCAAGTAAGATTTAATTTCTGCATATTAGCTTTCTTGTAGTCTATCTTTTCTTTGTGCCTTTTTGTTTGTAACCCTTTCGTTCACCATCATGATGTATGAAAGACCACATACCTTACCCCTTCAAAACCCTCCATGTAACATTTCTCATTTTCAGGTCATTTACGACTTTAATTATTCCATTATTTATTTTTAGAGTTTTGCGCGTTTACTTTTAATTATTATCGTATAGTTAAATCGCGTAAACTAAAAATC
>BQNB010107335.1:0-23192 GCA_026074375.1 Tanacetum coccineum | reverse complement strand
GTTTTCCCAAGACTACTTCACTTAGCCCACTATCAATTATGCTGCCCAAGTCTTCTAAAATCATAAAGTCTACAACATAAATGTAGCACCCAACAAATATATGCATGTTTTTGGCTCTTTCAACAAAGTTGCAAAACTTATATGGTTGGTATGGGTTTCTACGTGCTTGAAAGGATTTTTCTCTTATATTGTTGTAATAAGAACGAGACATAATGTTGACAGGAGATTGTAGATTAATGTATGCATGGCCCGTGTAAATGGTGCCGATTACACAGGGAATCTTTAAACTTTAGGGGTCGCCTCTCCTAATCTTAGGTTCTAGGGTCGAGAAAGGGGGTTGAGGTTCTCCTAATAGTTCCTTATGGTAAACTAATTCTTCCTTAGTAGGGAACTTATCTTTGAACAATTCTTCCTCAAAATTGTTTCTTCATTGCGTTCTTAATTCAAGTTCCTTAATTCTCACTTCAGGTCAGAAAATCTCGGAGTCGGAAGATTGGTTGGTTGATTCATTAATGGTTTAGAAGAGGAGAGAATCAATAGTTTGCCTCATTTCTAAAAGCTTGTTTATTCGGGCCGTAAACTTAGCGTGAGAAGTGACAGAGGGTTCCTGAGAAAGAGATCCTAAAGTTGATGATGGATTCACATTCTCTATAGTGATGAATGGAATAGTCAATAGAAATTACAAACAGACACACAAAGAAAAGATAGACTACAAGAATGCTAATATGCGGAAATTAAATTCTCACTTGAAAGGATTCAAGCGAGTAGAACTAAGTTAAACTATTAACTATGATCAACAACCTAAACTATTCCTCACACAGAGGCGCTAAAAACTTGATGCAGTTGTCTAAGGTCCTCCTACAAGAAGTTTTACAACTCCGAGGCAATACCTAAACCGTTGTAGTATAGTATAGGCAAAGACTGCGGGGGTTGTTATCGTTCTCTAGGGAATAGGGTGGGAAGGGCTTGATCACGGTCCTAAAAAAGTCTAGGGTTGAGAGAAATTATTTTTTGTGTTTTTATTTTTATACGGAAAAGCAAAGTAAATCCCTAAACGGTTGAGAGGTTTGTTTGTTTTAACATAATAAACTAGAATTAATATCTAATCTAATGGTGATAGACCTTCATGAATAATTAAATGTATTTACTTAATCATGCACTACTTATCAGATTGCTTCTCCTAATCCTGTTGCCTTGTCACACTTGTGATGATATGTGTAAGTATTTCCTAGGTCATGATCGATACAACAACGAACCCCAAACAACTGCACAAGTAAGGTAGTATGAAGACTATTACAAGGCCCCTAAGATAACAATTTGTTAAAAAAAATGCCAAAAATGGGGGTTTTTGAAATATCTTAAGAGGGATCAACATATAAAGGGGCAAGGTAGTATGAAGACTAGTACCGATGTAATCTTTCTCAGCAACTCGCAGTTTCCCGAGACGTGTCTACATGATATAGATAAAAGTTGGTTTTCTTTTCTAGAACCTAACGTGCATAATCATCAGTCAAGAAGCAACAGTAAAAGGATCTACAATCCGACTTTCATGCAATCATAAGCAAATACAAAGGAGGGTTTAGCCTCGCTCGCATGTTATAAAGAAAGCAAAGAGATAAATCAATCATGCAATACATAGACATATTGAATGATTAATGATAAATAACCTTCCTTGAATTAAAACATGGATTCAAGGTAGTACAATAGGGTTTTGAGGCCCTAAAAACGACCTTTGAAGCTGCTAAAAGAGCTAGGGTTCGTCTCCTAAAAGTTATACAAAGTTACACACTTAAAACCCTAAAATCGGTTTAGTATATATAGAGATATCTGCGACGGCGTCGCGTTGTAATCCTGACGCCGTCTTTACGTGGATGATTCTAGATCCTCATTAAGTTGGCAATGTCCTAACGCCGTCACTAAATCTTTGGCCTAACACCGTCACTAAATCTCTGGCGCCATAACTAGATGGATCACGACAGCGTCGCTTTATGCCTGTGACGCCGTCTCCACGCTCTGAGAACAATATTTCTTCATGGATTTGGTGTAGGTCTAGAATCTCGTCCGTTTCTTCTTTAAATGAGCCCAAGTCATGTGTATTTCCGCCAAATGCCGTCCCAAACCCAAGTGCTAAAAACCTGAAAACAAACGACTAAGCACATAATCGGGGCAAAGAATTGCATGATTAGGAAGGGTTAAATGACCCTAAATAAGTGTATAAAATACACCTCATCAAATACTCCGACACTGGGATTTGCTTATTCTCTAGCAAATGGGCTTTTCTAATTAACAATAGCAATATGAGGTCATTTAACCATACTCTTATTAAAAGTAAGTTTACAACACAACCTTCTAGAGGCTTGTAAGTAAAAAGCCACAAAAGGTACAACAGCACCTCACATAAGTGTTTGTGATTCTCTCTTTATCTCAGGTGTATAATAAATTATAACATAATGGGGAAACGGAAAATCAACACTCATTACCTGTCATAGCATATAAATTACCATAGGTTTGGTAAAGGATCAAACCTCCACCGCTAGGTACAAGCATTATTCATTACTATCTAAGAGGTCTTTTAAAAGGGTTTGGAATGACGGGGTAAAGATAACATATATATGGAAACGGAAACGATGGAATACATTTGGGTGGATTTGGGTGAATTTGGAGTGGAGGGTTAGCTAATTATTAGCACAATAACAGGCTAGTTGTTGCTAATCAAGACTCGAACAAAATATACAAACTCTACACAACTCTACATCAATCTCTTTTTGTCTTCTTGGTTTCTCTTTTTTTTGAATAACATAACACATCATAACGTGGGTTTATTAACACGTACCCACCGTGAGCTTTTTACTATTATCGATATTTATAATCTCAACTACTTGACCGTAACCGGATTGAGTGGATCAAAATAACAAGGAGATCAGCTCACTAACATATAAGGGTATGACGTAACTTTTCTTCCCTAATTCTTCCGCGAAATAAATACTACCATGAATCCCCATCGTCTCAAAATAGTATTTACAAGGATAAGGACTTAGCAACCGTGTACTCAATAATTAAATTGAGTTAAAACAATAATGTACTAAACATGAGTACATACAAGGTAGGCTAAGGCGATTTGGGTGGAAAATTAGTTTAAGGGTGACAATGCTCTTTATTAATAGTCCGACTTAACTAGAAATTTACGAGAACCGTGAAAACGATATTGCTCGAAAAGGGTGTACTCGGAGCCTGCACTAAAGATGAGTGCATGGTAAGGGTGTGGGATAGTTATATGATCAGCGTGACCATCATAACAATTAAAAGTTTAAAACATAGGTTAATCCTAGTGCCTCTTATTTAGCAAATCCAAATACTCACTATGCGGTTTCGGGATGCATCATAAAAACAAGTTCTAGAATTTAACTATCGGTACACTCATATAATTTAATTCCGATCTCAATGCTCCAGAAAAGGCGACAAAGACCACAAGTATACATCCGTCATGACAAAATAGACACATATGACTGCTCACTCCTTAACTCGATAAAGCTAAAGGTATAAACTATCTTGGGTATCAATAATAGATACACGAATTCCTATAGATCTTATGGCGAACCCTCAAGACATTTTTAGGCTTAATTTCTGAGAGTTTTTGTGTAGTCATATAAATTCCTACCATAAGACGCTATAATAACTCGGTGCCAATCGTAGTGTCACAAAAAATTTTAAATTTTGGTTAAAATCACCTTTTTATGCTATGTTTTGATATATTACCCATCATTTTAAGGACAAAGCAAATGGCAAATAAAAGAATAGTTTCTAAGGCTTATTTCCCCTTACACTTAAGTTGAACATTGTCCCTAATGTTCTATAGAAGTACCCGTAGAAAACGAATATAAGGAAATGAAAACAAGTAAGAAGAAACTAGTACTTCGCCATGGTTTGCTTAATAATGGAGAGAAACACGTGAAACAACTGGTAAATTGTCCTCTAAGAATCATCTAATGAAAACATCCCAATCTTTCAAGCTTCTTCTCATCAAATATAACCTGTAATAAAAGACAAAGACAACTACACCAAGCGTAAAATCCATGGGATAGATATACATACAATAAGAGTTTAGGGTTTCGACTCTACTAAAACAGTAAAGATAGGATGAGAGAATTGTTAAACTCGTGATTTTGCAGGTTTATAAAAGAATTTAAACTTTCTAACTGTTGTACAAGTTATACTTTCAAAAATATTAAAAAATTTTAAGTTTTCATGTAATGGGCATTTGCACGCCGTCAGGATATCCTGACCCCTCACAAGTATAGTGGTGATGGCGGCGCGCGTAAATCGTGACGCCAGTGTCCCACACTCTGTGAAAACTTATTTTTCGTTTTTGATAAATAAAAGTCAGCAACTCATTCTTATAAGATTATTCTGTACAAAATGTTGCATAACAACCTAAGATTTAACAATTCAATCATATGACTCAAAACTGACGCGGATTAATCAACACAATTTATTTTAAATGTTTGAATTTCCTTCTAAAAACCATATATTTCCACTACACTTATTTTGTTGCAAAATACATCTGTTTGCAAATAAGACAAAGTTACAAACAAACAAAGCATGGTTACAAAATAATTCAACATATTAAAATACAAACAAACAAAGAAATTAAAACGACAGACACTCCTAAATGTAGGAACCGCAAATACTGGGTTTGCTTCTCCAAAAAGCGCTTTTCTTTTATTTACGAGTCTTGTAGCTAGACTCGAAGCCCTTTTACTCCTTAATCTTAATGATACTTATGTTGTTGGTTTTGAGTTTTTCAATCCTCTCTCTATCTCTTTTATAGGTACGTCTAAGGTTCATGCAAGCTTTATAATATCTCCTTCTCTCTTTTCAGGACATTCTAAATCCTTTTTTTTCTAACCGTTATGCTTTCCTTCCAACTACGAACACCTCAAACGTGTCTTTTTTCTAAAGAGGTACTAGATCCTTATTCTTTTTGTTCTTTGAGGCATTTCCTAACACAACTCTTTGTCTCTCTGGGAAAAAAGTTAAAATTAATCCTAAAGATTCATCCATAAGTGAGCTTAGATGTATGCACGAAGGGTTTTCCCAAGACTACTTTACGAGTCTCCCACTATTAATTATGCTGCCCAAGTCTTCTAAAATCATAAAGTCCACAACATAAACGTAGCATCTAATAAATATATGCATTTTTTGGCTCTTTCAACGAAGTTGCAAAACTTATATGGTTGGTATGGGTTTCAACGTGCTTGAAAGGATTTTTCTTTTATTTTGTTGTAATAAGCACGAGACATGATGTTGACAAGAGATTATAGATCAATGTATGCAATGACCACATGTAAACAGTCGCCGATTACAGAAGAATATTTAAACTCCAGGGTGCCTCTCCTAATCTTGGTTTAGGGTCGAGCCCGCGCCGCCTACGAGAAAGGGGGTTGAGGTTCTCCTAATAGTTCCTTATGGTAAGCTAATTCTTCCTCAGTAGGGAACTTATCTTTGAACAATTCTTCCTCAAAATTATTTCTTCGTTGCGTTCTTAATTCAAGTTCCTTAATTCTCTCTTCAGGGCAGAAAATCTCGAAGTCAGAAGATTGGTTGGTTGCTTCATTAATGGTTTTGAAGAGGAGAGAATCAATAGTTTGCCTCATTTCTAAAAGCTTGTTTATTTGGGCCGTAAACTTAGCGTGAATAGTGACAGAGGTTCTATGAGAAAGAGATTTCTAAGGTCGATGATAGATTTGCATGCCCATCGTGAAGAATGGAATAGTCAAATGAAATACCATAGAACACATAAAGAAATGATAGACTACAAGAAAGCCAGCGTACAAAAATTAAATTCTCAGTTGAAAGGATACAAGCAAGTATAACTAAGCTAAACTATGATCAAAACCTAACTATTCCCCACGTAGAGGCGCTAAAAACTAACTTGATGCCAATTGTCGAGTATGGGACTGCTACCAAAGAAGTTTTAAAACTCCCTAGGCAAAACTGAGGGGGAAAAGAGATCCCATAACCGCTGTAGTTAGTAGTATAGCAAGACTCGGGGGTTGTATGCGGGTCTCCTAGGATAGGTTGGGAAAGGCTTAATCACAAGCCTAACAGAATTCCAAGGGTTAAGAGAAGATTATTTTTGTGTTTTTATATTTATAGGAAAGCAAGTAAATCTATGGTTTGAGAGGTTGGTTTGTTTAACTAATAACTAAACTAATATCTAATCTACTAGTGATAACTTTATGATAATTAAATGTATTTACTTAATCATGCACTACTTATTAGATTGCTTCTCCTAATCCTGTTTCCTTGTCACACTTGTGATGATATGTGTAAGTATTTCCTAGGTCATGAACGGATTACACGAACCCACCGTCTATTTAATATTCTGTTAGAGAACCGCACAAGCAAGGTAGTATGAAGACTATTACAAGGCCCCTAAGAGTACATTAAATGCATGTGAAATACCTTAAGAGGGATCAACCATATAAGGGGAAAGGTAGTATGAAGACTGTTACCCTATGGTATCCTTTCTACGCACGGCATGTTTCCCTAGACGTGTGTACAACGATATAGATAAAAGTTGGTTTTCTAGAACCTAATGTGCACAATCATCAATCAAGAAGCAATAGTAAAAGGATCTACAATATGACTTTTATTCAATCATAGGCATATTTGCATGATTTAGGGGGTTAAATGACCCCGAAATAGTGTATAAAATGACACCTCGTCAAATACCCTTACACTTGAGATTTGGTTATCCTCAAGCAAATGGGCTTTTCTACATAGACAATAGCAATATGAGGGTCATTTAACCTATACTTTAAAAGTATTTTACAACACAACCTTCTATACCTTGTAATTTAAAAGAATTGAAAGTACATACGACCACAATAAGTGTTTGGGATTTTTTTTTCCCACCCCCCCTCTTTCTCTCGGATGTACGAAAAGTACATACTAGCACCTCACATAAGTGTTTAGGATTCTCTCTTTCTCTCGGGTGTATAATATATTATAACATAATGGGGAAACAGAAAATCAACACTCATTACGTGTTATAGCATATAAATTACCATAGGCTTGGTAAAGAATTGTGGGGCGTAGGTGTAAGATAACATATAATGGAAACATAATTTGATGGGATACATTTGGGTGGTTTTGGGTAAATTTAGAGTGAAAAAGTTAGTTAATTATTTACAAGAATACATGCTGGTTTGGTTGCTAAGCCAAGACTCGGACGAAGATATACAAACTCTACACAACTCTACATCAATCTCTTTTTTTTTTCTTTCTGTTTTTCTCTTTTTTTTGAATAACATAATACATTATAACTTAGGGTTTATAACACGTACCCCTACACTTGAGCTTTTACATACTCGATATTTACAATCTAACTAATGACCCATATTAAGGTGGATCAAAATAACATGGAGATCATCTAACAAACATATTGGGGTATTGACTTAACTTTTCTTCCCTATTCTTCCACGAAATAAATACTACCATGAATCCTAATTGTCCCAAAACAGTATTTACAAGGATAACGACTTAGCAACCGTGTACTCAATAATTAACTTGGGTTAAAATAATAATGTACTAAACATGAGTACATACAAGGTAGGCTAAGATGATTTAGGTGTAACGATTGGTTTAAGGGTGACAATGCTCTTCATTAATAGTCTGGCTTAACCAGAAAATTATGAGAACTACAAAAAAAGGATAGGCTCGGAGGGTTATACTAGGGGTATCCTGGACTAAAGATGAGTGCATGGCAAGGGTGTAGGATAGTTATATGATCGGCGTGACCATCATAACAATTACAGGTTTAAAACATGGGTTAATCCTAGTGCCTCTTATCTAGCAAATCCTAATACTCACTATGCGGTCTCGGGATGCATCACAAAAACAAGTTCTAGAATTTAATATACTATCAGTACACTCATATAATTTAATACCGATCTCAATGCTCCAGAAAAGGCGACAAAGACCACAAGTACACATCCATAACGACGGAATAGACACATATGACTGCTCACTCCTTAACTCGAGAAAGCTAAAGGTATAAACTATCTTAGGTATCAATAATAGATACCCGAATTCCTATAGATCTTAAGGCGAACCTCACATTTTGAGGGTGGAATTTGAGGGTTTTTATGCTAGTCATATAAATTCTTATCCATGAGACGCTAATAATACTCGGTTTTCATCGGTATGTGTCATACAAAAATTTAAATTTGGGTAAAAATCACCTCTTATGCTATGTTTCGATATATTTAAGGACAAAGCAAATGGCAAATGAAAGAATAGTTTCTAAGGCGTATTTTCCCCTTACACTTAAGTCGAACATTGTCCCTAATGTTCTATAAAGATACCCGTAAAAACGAATTAAAGGGATAAGAAAACAAGGAAAAGAAACTAGTACTCCCCTGGTTTGCTTAATAATGGAGAAGAAACATGCGATAACTAGTTAAATCGTCCTCCAAGAATCATACAATGAAACTTCCTAAGAATTTCCAAGCTTCTTCTCATCAAATATAACATGTAATCAAAGAAAAAGACAACTATACCAAGCATAAAATGTGCGATTTATAAATATACAATTATGAGATTAGGGTTGACTCGATAAAGCAGTAAAGATAAGATGAGAGAATCCCTCTGGTTTTGCAGGTTTAAAAAAGAATAGTACATATTTTAAATGTTGTACAAGTTTTATTTCCAAAAATAATTAAAAACTTTAAGTTTTCTAGACCTGGGCGTTTGACGCCGTCAGGGAAATCCTGATGCTGTCACAAGTGTCGTGGTGATGGCGTTGCGTGTAAATCGTGATGCCGTCTCCACGTTTTGTGAAAACGAAATTTTTGTTTTTGATGAAAAATTTCCTGCACTTGATTCCATAAGTTAATTTCTGTA
Source organism: Tanacetum coccineum (assembly GCA_026074375.1). Taxonomy (NCBI): domain Eukaryota; kingdom Viridiplantae; phylum Streptophyta; class Magnoliopsida; order Asterales; family Asteraceae; genus Tanacetum; species Tanacetum coccineum. Next base: position 14,285 of record BQNB010107335.1, on the reverse strand, counting down.
TAAATAGCTGCATAAAACCTGAGATTTGACAATTTACTCATATGACTCGATACTGACACGAATTAATCTAAACAATTTATTTAACATGCTTGAACTTGGTTCTAAAAACCGGATAGATTCCCCTACACTTATTGTTTGCAAAATAACTTTGATTGCAAATAAGACGAAGTTACAAACAAACAAAGCATGATTACAAGATAATTCAAACATAATAAAACAAACAGTACAGAATTAAAACACATAAGATATTCCTAATATGCGATAAAAGTAAATATTGAGTTGCCTCCCAAAAAGTGCTTTTCTTTATTTTACGAGTCTTGTAGCTAGACTCGAAGTCACACGACCTTATGTGACTTCTCCTTCATCATCCATTCCTTCCTTGGTTGTATTAAGAGTGGGACGCTTGCCCTTGAAATTTTTGCTCCTCCATTGGTTGAACTTCATCTCCCTTTCCAAGTGAAGCTTTATCTTTTCTTCCCATTCAAGGACTAGCCTATTTACAGTCATAGTGGGGGCTATGGACTTTATGTCGTTCTTGACTCCTTTTTCGGTCATACAAGGGGAATCAGGTATCCTATGGAAACTTATTTTACTCTTTCCTGATCTCAGAGTTATGGTGCCTTTATCAAACTTAATTGTGGCCTTGGCCGTTGTCAGGAATGGTGTTCCTAAGATGAAAGGCCTCTTTTCGTTTTCCTTGATATCTAAAATCACAAAGTGTACGGGGTACACATGTTCAGTGACCTCAACTAACACGTCCTCAATGATTCCTAAAGGTTAAATATACGAGTGTCTAGCTAGTGAGAGTCTAATGTCTGTCTCAGCAGGCCTTTCGTCGGCAAGTTTCATGTAACTGGAGTGATAACATCAAATATTTAATACTTTTTGGTGGCAAATTACCCCTAAAATACCTGCAAATGTTTCACTAACACTCGAAAACGAGATATTTTCTGTTATTTTGTAGTTTTCAGGTGAAATGCAGGAAAGTGATAAGAAACAAGGGAAAAAGGACTTAAAGTGTCAATTCTGAAGGATGTTATGGCGTAACACCAAAAATGGTTATACCGTAACATAAATTAAGCAAGTACGAAGATCAAGGAAGACTTTACAGCGCAACACCATATCAAGTTACGCCGTAACCATGAAGATCCACAAATATAGAATGAAGATCACGTACATATGGAAGTTATATGAAGGTTACGGCGTAACACCATATCTGGTTACGCCGTAACATATGCTTAATTATGGAATGTCGTGTAAGTTGGTTGCGGCATAACATTATTAATGGTTACGCCGTAACAGGTTCAAAAACTATAAATAGAGGCCTCATTCAAGCTGTTCCGACATCACTTCCTCCACAGCCAATTAGAGAGGCAACAAAGGCTTCCAACCTTCGAAGAATTCCACCTGGAGTCCAAGGGAGATCACACTTTACTTACTTATTTAATCGTTCAATTACGAAGCCTGTAAGAATTATGAGTTTTCAATATATGATTTCTTCTATCTCTTACTGTGTTTCCGTTACCATGAGCGGCTAAGCACTTAAAGTGCTGGCCTAGTTATGTAATTACTGTTGTTATGATTATTTCCTGTTAAATTATGGTTTCGTTAGATATTCCTTGACTATCGTGTAACCTTGGGTTTTGGTAGTACGGGTGGTTTGGACCTAGCTTGCCCCATTAATAGATTACCTTGTCATGATGGGATCCAATGGGTACTAGGGAGGATCACTAACTCCTTACCTGGTGTAGGAACTGACCGGTCACCGCACTTATCACTCGATACTTAAAAAGCACAGGAACTCTTTCAGAGGGGGTTAATAATCTTAATAGGTTATTAGATATGTTTTGGGAATAGTTAGGATTAATCACTGCAACCTGGATAACCTACCTCCCAGATGATTCGGGACTGATTCGGAATCGCAGGAAGTATAGGATAGACTGTATATGCACATTCAAGTCTATCGACTTTAGAAACCAGTAACGAAACCATAGTTTGACATTGCACAGGAAAATGTCTTCATAACAATAGTAATGAAGTAACTAGGTTAGCACGTTTTCTCTCTTGATATCTCCTATCTTTTTAATTTTTGTTATTTATTTTATTGTTATTTTCTATTTCTTTCAATTAAAATTAAAAACCATTTTCTAAACGTGACACTTCAAATTAAAACTAATTACACCTTCGCTCTTGGGACGACCTCAGGTTTTACATTCTTATACATGCCCACGATCAGGGTTCCTTTGCCCGTTAGTGCGTCGTTAGGTAGATCGAGTTTTATAAATATAAAACTTGTTAAAAATATTTTTAAAAGAAAATACGCTATCAGTTTTTAGCGCCATTTCTGGGGAGGCAAAATTAGATTTATTTGGTTATTTCATTATTCTCTTCTTTTTCTAAATCTATATCGCAGGAAAAAAAACCATGGTTAGAGTAGACGTCGATACTCTCATTATGGAGCAATACCTAGCATTGTCACGAGAAAACCAGGCACCAGGAGTGGTTAAACCCGAAATCGGAGGCAATGTTAATTTCTAAATCAAGAGTTAGTTCATGCGCGAACTGAGGGAAGACACTTTCTCTGGGAACAAAGACGAGGATGCTTACGATCACATTGATCGGGTCCTCAGCACCGTTGGCTTATTTAATATTCCTGGAGTCACTAAAGACGCATTCATGCTCTGAGTTTTCCCTTCACTCTTATTGGAGTCGCAAAAAGATGGGTGGACAGACTCGCCCTAGGAATTATCAATACCTGGGATCTCCTCAAAAAGGCCTTTATCCAAAGGTACTGCCCACCTTCCATGACCCAAAGCAACTTGAAGATATTCACAACTTCAAGCAAGAAGGAGACGAATCATTATACCAGGCCTGTGAGCGGTATAATGATCTGCTATACAAGTGTCCTACTCACGACATCAATAAACACCAAAAGGTAAACATTTTCTATAAGGGTTTGAGCACTATGAACCGTCAACTGCTTGATTCACAGGGACCTATCCCTGGGATGAGACCAACCGAAGCCCTCACAGCAATTCAAACCATGGCTGACCACTCTCAGAAATGACACGACGGCACAACAAGCAGGAAGATGGGAGGCAGTAATAGCAGTGATGGACTAGCTGCTTTAGTTAATAAGTTGGACAAACTGGGAAGAGATATGAAGAAACTAAAGGACAGTGTTCATGCAATCCAGGTTGGATGCCAAATTTGCGAAGGACCTCACCTCGACAAGGATTGTCCCCTCAACGAGGAAGTTAAACAAGTGGAAGAGGTGAGATATGGAGAATTTAGACGAACGACACCCTTTAACGGAAACAATAGAGGAAAGTTTCGTGTAGGGCCACCTGGATACTACATTAAGACTGATAACCGTCCACCCTATGCTGAAAGGAGACAAAGCTTAGAAGAACTATTGTCTAAACATCAAGAAGAATCTGCTCGAAGAAGTACTGAGATAGAGGTGTGGATTTAAAAGCTTTAAGAAAATACCAAAATTAACACAAGAAACCAAGCTGCCTAATTTAAAAACTTAGAAACCCAAATCGAGCAATTAACCAGAGAACTCCGTTCCAGAAAGGAAAAATCTGAACAAGCGAAAGTTTTAACTGTTAAAAATGAGGGACCTAGTTCCCTTAAGAAGCTTAAGAATATACACGGAATATCCTTCCTCTCGGACTCTCAGGAAGAAAATACCAATGATCCACTACCTACGAAGGAAGCTAATCCTAGACATTTTACGCTTCCGTGCACCATCGGTAATTTTAACTTTTATGCTATGACCGATTTAGAAGCTAGTGTAAATGTTTTACCTAGGAATATTTTCAAGTATTTGGAATTAACGAACCTTAGTGAAACCGAGATGCTAGTAGAAATGGCAGATATGAGAAAAAAAGGCACCACTTGGGATAGTTAGATACATACTTGTAAAAATTAATAAATTCCTGTTCCCATCCGACTTCGTAATTCTTGATCAAACCCCCAATTCAACTGTAATTTTAGAAAGACCCTTTTTGGCCACTGTTCACGCCCAAATTAGTGTTTTGAAAAAGAAATATCAGTGGGGATAGGAGATGAAATGGTGACGTTTAACATAAATAGGAATGACCCTAATTTCACCCCTACGGAGGGAATCTTTATGTTAAACTCGATTTGCACTGATGAACCAGCCACCAAAAGATTAAAGATAAGTGATGACAATGCAACAAGACATTTTTGTAAACCTATTATACAAGAATGTGATAAAGACTTTAAGGCTTGGCCATCCTGTAACCCATTTAGGAACAAATCGCGACAGCCCTCGCTAAAGTCGATATTTAAAAAAAATCTATTTCTTTAGAAGTTGGGAATGAAAAAGTTATTTTTAAAATGAAAAATGACTTACCTGACATAAAAAATGAATCGGTTCTAATGTTCAAAAGCGATTTGATAACAGAAGAGGATGAATTAATCAATATAGAATCTTATTTATTCACATATACATGTGAATCATGTGACATCCTTGCAATAGACACTGACTTATTCACCTATGAGATAGTAACTCAGGAAACGTACGATGAAATAACTCATAGGTGTTGTTTAATCGCCCAGGAAGCTATTGAAAAAAATAAACCCATTTTAGGAAAAAGATAACCACATTGGTGCACCCTAATTTACCGAAAATATAATGAAATTCAAGAGGTATGGGCATCATGCAACCCATCAAACGAAAAGTGTGATGGAGGGAGCTTACGCAATAATGAAATTCAATGCTATTGGGAAAGTGAGAATGATAATGAACGCGTAAATATTAAATGGGATGATCTAAGTTTGAATAATTGGTTAAAAATTAAATATGGGGAAGTTGATGAAACGATGAAAAAGAAAATCCTCACTGAACATTGGAGGAAGCAATTCGGAGTTGATTACGATGACAGCAATGACTTTCATGAACCCTGAACAATGCGGGAAGTATGAGGAATGGTTCAAAGGGACGTCTAATGATGAAGACGACATTGAAGGAATAATTGATTATCTCAAACCAACGTCATACGATGGGTTCATTGATTTAGATGAGGAGGAATATAATAAAAGACGATGTAGGCTTCTGGGAATGCCGTACATAGAACCGCCTCCAATCATAGTTGAACAAGTAAAGATTACCAGATATAGTATTAGACCAGGAGAGATTTACACAAAACTTGAAGTTTCGGATATGGATGAATTACCTCGGACTATGAAAAATATTGCTGCTATAAGGAGAGATATTATGGATGAAGTCTTTGAAAGTTATGAAGACGAAATGACGTAGAATGAGCATGAGTCTAACTTAAAGACTCGTTAATAAACAAAAGTGCTTGTCGGGAGACAACCCGTCCTTTATTTAATGAAATTTCTTTTGCATTAGTCAGTTTGAATGTTTTTACTTTGTTTTGCAGAATCCAAAAGCTAGGAGGCAATTATCAAAAGTTACGCCGTAACCACTATCGTTTTACGACGTAATCCATTTTATGGTTACGCCGTAACAACTTTAAAAACTTAAAATTTTTACCACTTGATTACGGACGTAACACAAAGGTTACGCCGTAACCTCCTTCTGAATTCATAAAATTTAAGTTTTAAACATGTCTAAACCTTGTATACGTAAATGGACTTTGTGGGTATGTTCTCTGGAAGCCCTCACGAGACTAAACTCGTCTACTTGGGCCACCAAGTGGTTTAAAAGGCTTGTTGCATATGCTAAATGCAACCGTGATTCCTACAAAAGTGAGTTAGGTTTGTATTCTCTGTACATTCTTGTAGAACGGTTTTATGCTTTAGTTTGTTTCTATGATCACAGGGGATAAAGAGCTTGCAGGGAGATAGAGATAATCTAATAGATTTTTGTCTAATTTCAAATCTTGAAGCAATGCTCAGGGAGTTTCTTGTCTTAATTCTACTGTTTTCTTATTATTTTCATTTCTTTAATGTACAATAGGGACATTATACAAATCAAGTGGGGGTATGGGAGTAGAATTAATACTTGACGTATGTTTTGCCTTTGATTTTCTAGTTTTCTTTGAAAATTATGCCAATTTTAAATTTTTGGCATTTTTTTCTTAAATAACTAGAATTAATCTTTGCCGAATGCACATTATCCTTTATTATTACTTGTGAGATTTAAGCTTAATATTCCGTTTCCATCATATTATTCAAAAATTCACCAAAATATTGAGTGTGCCGGTAGTATTGTAGACTTTAGAACTTGGCATGTACATCATTTTGAGACCTAATTGATTAGTAGGAATAGATAGTTCAAGAAGGCAACACTTAGGAAATCACCCAAATAGCCTATATGTGTGCGTTTATCGACTTGTTACACTGATTTGTCGACCTCCCATGATAAACCCTTCTGTTGTACTCATTATTTAGTGCAAGATACCCCTAGATCACCCATGTTGAGCGAATCTATGTTTTCAATCCACTTTATATGTTTTGTTACACCATTTCACCTTAGCCTACCTAGTAGTCTTTATTTTCTCTGTGTTGAATTTTCTGGCTACTTAAGTCTATGATTCAGGGGAATGGGAACGAAGATTATATTTTTTTAAGTTTTTGCATTTCGTTGATGACAATTATTCTTGTTGATCATAGAAGACCCAGGTATTGTCTTTGCGATAGGTTTATTCAAGTGGGGGGATATGTTATTTATGTCCAGGAGTATAATAAAAATAAAAAAGAAAAAGGTGGTGCAACTATAAACCACCTATTGTGATAACTCCTGAGGTTGGTTAGTGTTTTAAAACAACTTAAGGTATAAGGGTGGTGCCAACTATAAGACACCTAGTGAATTGAGGATGGTGCAACTAGAAGCCAACCGGATGTTATAAAGATTGCGTTAGCACGCTCCGCAAAGATCTCATTATGTAGCGAACCCACTGTGATAGATATGATCAAGTTTCCGGCACTGAAGAATTGGACTATAGATGGACAGTAAGCCAATTATGGATACTAGATTTATATGACTATTTATTTGTGTTTTTTTTTTATCTTAACACCAATTAAATGTGTATCCCATATCTATCCTAACCCTTATATCACCCAATAAACCTGTGTTATGTTACCCATGTTGCCTTTAAGAATTGTTTAGACCCTAACTCTAACTGGTGGAGATTTATGTACTCTCCAAGCTTATGATGGAATACATACTATGACTGTGCAGATGAGCGATGTAACATCCCGCCTACTCAAACCATAATATTGTCCGCTTTGCCCGCAGGCTCACGGCTTTGCTTTATGGCCTTCATGTGAAGACTTCCCGATAGGTCACCCATACCAGTACTACTTTCACATGAGCACGTTTAACTGCCAGTTGCTTAGACCCCACTTACTGTGAGTCAACAAAAACGCGTCTGATGTCATTATAAGGCGTATGTTTGCTTATGAACCTCAGTATCTCTCAAGGCCACAAACCGATGTGGGATTTGCTAGGGTGTCACAATATAACCGGACTAGATTATCTCGCGTTGTAGCAAAATGTTTATTAAAAGTGAACCCGATTTCAGACAAAATATTAGTCTACGGACCTTATACATTCTATTACTTTACAAAGGTGCCTTACATGTCGTCAAGTCAGTTTTTTACTTGTCGTGTCATTTTTAATAAATGTTGGTGTACGAAGTCAAAGCTTTTGTAAACTTGAAACTTATGTTTAAAAGCCGATGTCTGGCTAAGACAATTGGAATGGACGTACTTATTTTGTTTAATTAATGTATGGTGTTGTACTATTATCATGTGTTTGTGCCTTATGCTGTCACACTACGTGTTTCCGCTTTAGCGGGGTGTTACAAGCAATCACCCTGAAAATGAACACTTAGACTAGTTGAGAGTTGAGTGATTTTTGATCCCCTTTTCGTGAGGTGTTCGTCTTTGATGTTTCTAGCATAAGTCTTTTATAGATTCATTTCTTTAAGTTAAATCAGAGAAATCTTTTTATAAACCATTCTAACAGGTTTGAGGGCAAGCAGAAGTCAAGTGGGGGGGGGGGATATAGATGACATCAAATATTTGATACTTTTTAGTGTCAATTTTCCCCTAAAAATACTTGCAATTGTCTTATAAATACTTGAATTCGATACTTTTACGGTTATTTCGTTATTTTCAGGTAAAATGCAAGTATGTGACAAGAAACACGGGAAAAGGACGTAAAAATGAAGAAAACATGGATTCTTACGAGACTTTACGGCGTAACCCCTACGATAGTGTTACGCCATAACCTATTCAAGGCAAGACACGTCATCCAGCAAGATTACGGCGTAACCACACGCAAGGTTTACGCCGTAACATTATTATTATGGAAGGATGAGTTTTCTGAGTCAGCATTACGGCGTAACGTGGACAATTGATTACGCCGTAACATCCTTTAAGCCTACAAGATGGAAAGTGCACGTCAGCAGTTTACGGCGTAAACCCCTAAAAGGTTACGCCGTAAACTATTCGAAATCTATAAATAGAGGCCTCATTCAGACAATTCGATATCAACCATTCCACCACAGATCTAAGGGGTGATCAAGGCCTCCATAGCTCGAAGAATTCCACCAGAAGTCCAAGGGAGATCACACTTTAACTTACTTTTGTATTTAATCGTTCATAAACAACTTCTGTAAGAATTATGAGTTTTCCATCCATGATTATCTTTATTAATTTTTGCTTTGTTGTCGCCATGAGTGGCTAAGCACTTCAAGTGCTGGCCTGGTCATGAATTTACTATCATTATAATTCTTGTTTCCTGTTAAATCATGGTTTCATTGGATATCCTTTTGACTATCGTGTAAACCCTGGGTTTTGGTGTATTACGGGTGGTTTACGTTCATGTTATCCTATTTTTAAGAATACCACTTGAAATTGGGATTAGCAGGGTACTAGGGATGGAGGATTATTCGTAACCTTACGTGTTGGAATACCCCGTTATCGCCTTGTCACTTAATATACTTAAAAAGCACAGGAACTCTTTCAATAGAGGGTTAATAATATGTATTAGGTTATTAGGACGAGTTTGGATAAGTTGGATTAATTCACTATAACTGGGTTTGCCCTACCTTGATAACTTTCAGGGGATTTAGAATAGTCATGAATTATAGGGAGACTAAAGATATCGATTCAGGGCTGTCGTCTTTATAAACTCAATTGAGACCATGATGTAACATTGCATAGGAAAACATAGTTATAACGATAGTAATGTAATGGCTAGGCTAGCACGCTTCTCTCCCTGATTACTTCTATCTCTTTTAATTTCCGCATATTTACTTTCTTGTTATTTTCAAAATATCAAACTTAAAATATTTTCATAACGTGACACTTTCAAATTAAAACTAGTTAACACTTAGCTCTTGGGAACGGACCACGGATTTTACCATCTCTACACTACTTCGTGAACGGTTCCTTCTGCCCGTTAGTGGCATTTGTAAAGGTATAGCGAGTTTTATAAATTTAAAACTTGAATAAAATAAATTTTAAAATAAATACGCATCATGGACTGAATCGATATCCAATATCACAAGTTTGATCCATGTAGGATCTCACAAATCACCTACCACAGCTTGTTTGATGTTGGCTCTAGAAGTATTTCCATCGTCACTGTGAATACTTTTAAGTATCACTCTGATGTTCTGGCAAAATCACAAGGATAATGTGTAGGACTCTTGAGATATTTCTTGTTTTCACATTGTGTGAATCAGCAAGCATATTTTAGATAAGTGTCCTAATGAGATCTATGGATGATCTCTTTATGGCTCTAGACTCGATAGTGCACTTTGATTTTAGTAATCGGAGGCTAGAGTAGACTGCCACCTTTTCAATACGAACTAACCCAGAGTGAGAAAGTCGATAGAAATGTGTTTAATCTTTGTGAGAAATGAAACAAGAGTCTTTTGAGAGACCTTGAGCGGCTGGGAAGGGTTTTGCATTGCATTACTGGGTCTATGATGACTATCTTCAATACCAGACAATAACTTAGTGTTTCTGATAGAATATGTATTGACCCGGTTTCTGCCTAAGTGTAAGGAGGGCTTCTTTCTTTTCACCCTTTATCTTTACATTTCTTTTTAATTCTTTAACCCCTTCAATGCTTACCAAGACTTCATCACTAACACCTTGTTGGGTTTGTTCCAGTGTCAGCTCTGTCTTAGTCTGCATTTTTCCCTTTCTCACTTTTACTCCTTTTGTATCATACCTAAGGACTTCTATTCTATCTAATGGAATGTCCCTGGGTAGATCCCTCCAGTTCTGGCTGGATCATGGGAACGAATACCTAATCTTAACCACCTTATAACTCCAATTAATTACAAACATGGTCGGTCTTTTGGTATTGTTCTCAGCCTTAAAACCATTTGAAAACATCGATCAAGGTACTTTGTGATATAAATCAAAACATTTAGTACCTCGATGGTTTTACTTTTCAGAAATGCTCCCCCTCAACACGTGCATCGATATTCAAAAATGTTTAGCACATGAAGGGTGAAGCTCGCACTTGAGTCCTTAAGATCACATCTTTAGTCATATATTTTAATCACATTTTCTCCCCTTATCAAAAATGTCAAATCTCTTGATATTTTGGATATCAATTGATTAAAGTATGTTTGAAAACAAGTTGGGGAGAATAATGTTCCGATTATTAACAAGTTGTATTAGGAACATTTTAATGCTCCTCCTCAATTTATGAGGTATTGTATATATAGTGTTAAGTATGTTAATTTGAAAAAAATTGAATTTATTGAAAAATTCTCAAAAATTCATACTCAAACACTATTTAAACTTACCTATTATTATAAGTCTATAATATATATTTACATTATTCACAAGATAAGATTTTGATATTGGACCTGACGATCATACGATTCGTGTCATCAGTTTGTAGTCCATCTCGAGTTCACGCGCACCAACCAATCGCTCCAGATTTATGACGATTCGCCTTTCACGCATCTGTTTATCAATCAACTCAACCGTAAGCTCTGATATCTTTTTGTCTATGTCCGTCCACTTTCTCCTTAACATCTCGTCATTGTATCCCAAACTAAAATCGAGTATTATATGATGAAGCTCATCCTGAACTTTCTTGAGTGTACCCCCCCCTCCCCCCCCCCCCCACCCCCTCACCCACCCCCCCCCTCCCCCCCCCCCCCCCCCCCCCCCCCCTCCCCCCCTTTTCCCCTTCCCCCCCCCCTCCCCCCCCCCCCCCTCTCCCCCTCCCCCCCATGTCTTGTGGAGAACTTGTAAGCTCATCAGCGGGGACGCCCGCATCACTCGTTTCTATTTGGTCAAGTCTTCAGAGATTACCCCTGGTGGTTTGTATGATGAAGTGTAGAGTTCTTTGAATTCTATTTCCTGGAAAGGTCTGTTGATGGTTATAATGATGTTAGTTCTATCTGGTAACTCTCCTACATCGAGCTGAAGATCTCGACCTCGACAGTTATGATGACGAGAATTATTATGAACATACGAAGAGCCACAATAAAGTCAACAATGTCACTATCGTTGAGATGGAGAGCTTGTGTTGAACAACAAGAATCAGCATGTCTTTAATGTCATTAAAGTGTAGATCCACGAAGTCACATTATTTAAACTTGTATAGTTGTCGATCAACTCTTTTCATCAGAACTTCTTCCAAGTGACCATATCCATGCACTTTCTTAACACTAACACTCTTAACACTAAGAATTTTCTGAGTGGAATAGACATTTTGCTTGGAAAATTTGTTCATCTGAGATCTGTACCAAAGCTTACGCCTTTCGGCCCAATACTTGATCCCTTTTGCAGCGTCTTTGTCATACGCATGTTTGATGGTACTCCAAGGTAGGGACAACCGGACAATCTTATTTATTAAACATTATTAATATATAAGTGAAACAAACTATTGGGAGAAAAAGCCACAATTAATACTTATGAGCTCTAAAGAAAACCAACTATTCCACGCTTAATATCATGACTTCTTGACTCTATCATTTCTTGTTCTTCGCAATTTAAAATCTCTAAGAAAGAGACTTGTGAATGCTTAGCCTAGCGAATTAAGATCGGCACTTTAACAAGTCACATAGACTGGCAACAATCTTAATTCTAATAAATCGAGCTCGGCATAATGGATAAGCCTACATAAGACTAGCAACAAACTCGATTTAAATATGTTAAGGAAAAAGCTAAGGTATAAAACCGGTCGGATCAAAATTTATTTCTTGTTCTCACCTTTATTTGTGTCACAACACTTATTTCATCACTTTATTCACTTTTTATGCACAAAATTTTTTAAATTTTGCTATTTTCACATAAATCACATATTTTTGGTGGAAAAACATATTTTTGGTGGAAAAACGGGTTACGTGAGAACAACGGTCGCAGGTATAATCAAATCGATAGATTCCTCCCATACTAAAACTACACATTGTCCTCAATGTGAGATTCCCCCATACTAATTTCAATGCATAATCTTGATATAAAGGGGTCTTTACGCAAATCTAAAGCCGTTTATTAATTATGCTAATAGATAAACGTTAGTCGATAAGATTAAGGATATCGAATTCCCAATATAAGTATGCTAAGGATTTGAAGAGCGAGTGAACGATGGACAAAACACCGAGCACGAGAGCCTTCAAAATCCAGGCAATATTGGACAAACATCACAAACCACAAAACATAAAACACAAGAAAGAGGAGAGCCTCATCACAACACACTTATTAGAAAATAGAAAGAAGATAGAAGTATAAGCATGGGTTTCCACCCGCGAAGCGCTTGTTTTTGTTAACCGAGTCACAAGCCTGACTCGACCTCGAATTCATTGGTCCATGGGGAAACATGTGGAAGAGCATGTTAGCCTCAAAATATTGAGTCGAACATGAAGTTCGTTCATTATGTATTTAAGTCTTGGTCAATCAATTAGTTAACGTTGTAATAGAAATGTATCGAGAATCGGGCTCGATAGTTAATCTAATATTGTATATGTTTCGGGTTTAATCCCAAGCAAAACCCGAGCCCGGGTCCTAGTCAAATATCCCGAACGTCACTTTAAGTGTCGGGGTATATATATACCTTTTCCACCAAGGAAAAGTAAGTAGTAGATTTCATTTATAACATTTCAATTTTCTCTTTTCTCTCTAACCTCTCTCTTGTTTCTCTCTCTAGAAATCAACTCTCTCTCTTTTCTTGATCTAGATTCGTTTGTTATATGAAGTGAAAGTGATAATCGGGATCCTACAATTGGCATCAGAGCTGCGTGTGGATTCGTGGTTGATTCGTGTGGTTAAACAAGATCAAATTCGTGGCTTGGTTTGTTTATTTTTTTGGTTCGAAAAAAATAGCAAGAAAAATCAAAGTGTGATATTTGTTTGTGGTTAAAGGTGTTAAAGATTTGTACTTTTGGGCTTAGATCTATCCCTTGCATCATTACTAGGTGGTTTTAACATCATTTCATAGCTTTCAAGAATGTTTGATGATTTTTTCTTGGATGCGTTTTGACTCACTGAAGGGGTGTTCTTGATTGCGTTTTGCTTGTTTTGGTCATTGCGTTTTGCTCCCATTGCGTTTTAGTCATTGCGTTTTGCTCTCACTGCATTTTGGTCATTGCGTTTTGCTCTCATTGTGTTTTGGTCATTGCGTTTTGCTCTCACTGCATTTTGGTCATTGCGTTTCGCCTACTGAAGACCCTTTATCAAAGTAAATTTCAACGTTATGCTGCCCAAATCTCAACAAATCTTGCGTTTTGTCTAGAAAGCATTGCGTTTTGTCTAGAAGATCTTGCGTTTTGCTCATTGCGTTTTGTCTCAAGGTTGCGTTTTGCTCATTGCGTTTTGTCTCAAGGTTGCGTTTTGCTCATTGCGTTTTGTCTCAAGGTTGCGTTTTGCTCATTGCGTTTTGTCTCAAGGTTGCGTTTTGTCTCAAGGTTGCGTTTTGTCTCATTGTGTTTTGACTAAAGACCGCGTTTTGTCCATTGAAAACCCTTGTTTTGAAAACCTAATTTCCTGAATTTGACCGAATTTGGGAATATATTAATCATTGTCTAATCAAAACATAACATCAAAACAAACAAACCTTAAACACAATCAATTACTCACTCACGGTTTTCTATTGATTTTGTAAAATCCCGTTAAACTCTTTATCGGTTTTAATCATAGACTTGTAAAATCCCGTGATTGATAATTGTATTCAAAACCACAATTTCAATCACATCATATCCACTTAAGATCCAACAACTTTCACCTTTCATAATTCATAACCATTCATTCATCATGTCTACTCCAGTCAATACATCCTCAACAGATAGTCAAATGCATAATAATAT